>NW_023611188.1:0-134909 GCF_013339725.1 Rhipicephalus microplus
AGACGTCGCCACGAGTCAAATGCCCAACGCTCAGAAATGACAGACGTGGATGCTATCAGACATTCTTAACGGGGTTTGAGAGCAGGATGGCTGAGAGGGCGCTTAGAAGGATATTGATACCCGTCGTAACTTATCATAAGGAACTTGTCACGGGCTGCGGGGCCCACGAAGCGACGAGAACAAATTCGAGTATAGTAGCGAGGAGCTGAGCATGCAGGCCATCGAAAACTTACGTTGCATAGTGAAGCACCGTTGGAGTCATCGGAGCGGCAAACAAAGCGTTGACCTTCAGCCGCAACCGGAGAAGTGTACACTAGCAACACTGGTGTACACGGCGGCGGCCTTCGGACAAGGCGCGAGCAATAAGGAGTTCGCAGAGCAACCTGCTAAAATATTTCAAGATAAATGTTCAATGAGCACTTTTCATGTCTAGGGTTACATCAGCGGTGAGCAAACAATGGGCCGCGGGCCACAGGCTGGCTGCTGAGCAGTATTTTGCTGCCCTCTGCACGGCTTCACTTCTTATTTGAAGGTCTAAATAATAGTTTTTAACAAAATGGGACTTTGGCTTATACGCTATTTTTCGTTAAAAGTTTGCGGTAAGCGTGTTCAAAATTAACATGATTTAATTCGTCGAGTTCCATTCTTCATCTGCGAAGCCCCCTCCAACCCCCTTCTCAAGTTGACATGCTTTCCTCAGCTATATCAGCTTCAAGCAACAAAAGCTTGCATGAAGCTGCAACAAAAGGTTGCGTGAAAACTCAGTGGCGTTCACATTTTCCGCTCATTATATCAAAGAAAAACAAAATCTTCAAACTTTTATTACCTAAGATAGTATACGAAAACCGAATCAGTGTTCAGACTGCTCGATAATTTTGGCGTATAGGGAGGGGGGGGGATAAACAACAAGAGGGAAGGCAGGGAGGTTAACCAGGCACAGGCCCGGTTTGCTACCCTACGCTGGGGAAATAGGAAGGGGGCATAAATGTGAGAGAGAGAGAGGAAAGAGAAGAGAAAGAGAGAGAGAAAGAAAAAAAGGCGGATTGTCAGTCAATCGGCTGGCGCGTATGCAGCGGTGGCCCTACACAAAAGTTAAAGGTGGTCACATAGGCCTGTATTCCTCAAAAAGCGCAAGACAGCTTTGACTGCTTTTTTTAGCCGACGAAAGGCGATGATGGTGTTCCAGTAGCATCTGCACAGAGAGTGGCTGATTGTCCAATTGTGTCCGAAAGCTTCTGTCTTTCAGAGGCAAATCGAGGGCAATGGCATTGATATCAGATAGTCGATGTCTTCTTTGGTGCAGCAGACGTCGCATTCTGCATTGTCGGTCAATCCGATGAGGGTTCTATATGCTTTTGTGAAGGCAACCTCCAACCAAAGGCGACAAAGAAGTGAAGCTTCACGTCGACGAAGTCCGGATGGAGGTCGAAGTTCCAGTCGAGGGTTTATTTGGTATAGTCTCGTATGTCTTATGCTTGGGGTGTTCCACTCCTGGAGACTCAGACTACGTGCCAGGTGACGAAGTTGCTTTGCAGCGTCAGTCCTTGACAAAGGAATCGGAAGGGTGTGTTCTTCTTTGTGCGATGTGCGAGCCGCGTTGTCTGCGGAATCATTGCCACTGATCCCCCAATGGCCAGGAAGCCACTGAAACTTGACCTCGTGGCCTGTTTCTGTGACGTGGTGAACAAGCTTGACAACCTCGTAAGTTAATTGTTCATGGCAACCTCGTCGAAGGACTGACTGCATGCTCTGTAGGGCTGGTTTTGAGTCGGAAAACACAGCCCATTTACTCGGTCTTTGGGATTTGATGTACTCTAGGGCGCCACGCAAAGCCGCAAGTTCTGCCGCTGTGGACGTAGTGACATGTGACAGTTTGATTCGCAGAGTGATTTCTCTAGCTGGAATGACCACCGCACCAGCAGAACCAGACGCTGTGGTTGAACCATCGGTGTATATGTGCACGTGGTTGTTGTACATTTTGTGCAGATGGCTCAAGCTGAATTGTTTTAGGGCTGATGAAGGCAAATTTGATTTTTTCTGTATTCCTGGAATTGAAACACGTACTTGTGGAAGTGTCAGGCACCACGGAGGATACACCAGCTGCTCAGCAGGCGTAAAACCTGACGTAAAAGACACACGATGAGCACAGATAATTGCAGTAAATTTCGTGCGGGGCCTCTCAGTAGCGAGGGTTGCCAAGTGGTGGGAAGGATTCCTAGCATGTTGCCTGAGGTACGTACGCATCGTTTTAATGGTGATATGCGTCATGATCGAGTAGTCCTGTGCAATGGCAATTGTTTCAGCTGTCGATGCGCAGCGGGGTAAACCAAGGCATATCCTAAGCGCTTGGGCTTGAATATTTTGGATTGTGCGCAGGTTCGTTTTGCACGTGTTAGATATAACAGGTAGGCTATACCGCAGGAATCCAGTAAATAATACCTTGTACAGCTGTAACATAGTATACATCAAGAATAACGGAATGAGCTACGTTGCTGAAGTAGTATGAAATATTCAGGATGTATGATGCTTCAGGTTATGGCATTGTGATATTTTTCATTACTGAAACTGTAAACTTGTGGGAGATTGCCTGAAAGAAAATGTGCAAATTACATGAAGCCTGGTGACAATTGCAATATTGCGATAAGTAAAAATTGCAGTGCGAGTGGTAGTTCTTAGTAGCCGTAGATTCTGTAGCAGCAAAACACACTGATGGACACACGAACAGGCTTTAAGCGCTGACACAGATAGAAATCCAGTTAAAGCGGGGAGAATGATACTCATCTAAGACGCGACTGTTAGTAAGATCATAACTGGGGTTATTTTTTTTACTCTCACAAAAAGAGAACAACTATAGGCTACTGAAACTTGTTTACTTCTGTTCACTCTAAATTTACTACCAATATATCCATTCACATTACTTCACACCCTTACTAATACAAGGATTGACTTCACGCTTGCATTGCACAGCTTTGTGATAATGAGTGGTAACCATACAGTGCAAAACTTCTTGGCGGAACTCTTGGTGAATGCACTTACATATATTTTTTTTTATTTTTTGCAGTTTCTCTTTACGAAGGAGCCGATATGGACACACACTACCTCTGCAAACACCAGAATAAGATGCTTAGTGGACAACGTTAACGCAATAGAGAAGAGATCTGTAATCTTCACACGATCTTGTTACAGCCAGGGACATAAGTAATGTATACACTCTAAAAAGTTTCTGGTATAATGGCGCAGTTACGCCGATTATAGCAGTTTGCTCCCCCAAAATACGATATGATTCTGAAAGTTTCCACACGGCATAGCAAATAGGGACTATTCTCTCCTTGTGGAAGAAAGTTCCCTCTTTTTGGAGTAACTGTAGAAATGTTCGCGTCGTGTGCAAACGACCCGTTGTTGCATGCATAAACTTCTTTCCTTCCAAACGGGCCCATAGCGTGGCGTGGTGTAATAGTGTCTGCGCATGCCTATGTATTGAGTGATCGTGAGTTCGTATCCTGTGTGTTTGTCGTAAATTTCCTTAAATGTTTTTTTAAACGGGATGCTTGTACACTGATCTAACCGTGTGCCTGCACGCACTTCGAAATATTGGTTGAATCAACCGAAATTCCACTTTTTTGGCGAAAAATAACTATTGCTTCCTTGAGAAGTAACCACGAGAGAGCGGAGTAACTCCGCAGTTACCTCTGATGTGATGCGATGGGTGTGGGAGGTTAGTTGCTGCTCTAAAAGAGCAATATTCATACCCCTTTTCCTCTTTTACCTCTTAGAGTATACTGAGCATCTGTGGAAAAAGAAACAAATGCACAGGCATTTCTATATTTGCAGGGTGTCTAGAATATTCCAAGGAACTTTTGACAAGTTTCGAAAAAAGCATATGGACGTGACACCTAGAGGTATGTTCAATGGGAAAACAATTATTTCAAATCATTAGATGTCGAACATCGTGTTGGGTTCCTCCACTTGTATGGTCTACAATAAATACGCAAACATACATTGAAAAACCTCCTCATTGAAAGTGCAATCAACACATATGTTGAGACGAGATTTATAGTACAGCTATGGCACATCATGAAAACGCGGGAAGATAGTGTGGGTTTTAATTGCGGTCTACAGATTACAAGCACTGGCATGTTTCTACATTAAAAAAAAACACTCCTCCGCATTATTGCTTCGAATAATAAACACACAGATTCCATGAAACCGGAATTCTGCAGTGGCGGACACTATTGAGAAAAAAGCTTAGTTCTTTCAGTGTCAATATTCGGCGGTACTTGTCGACTTTATGTTTGTCGACTTGTCGTACTTGTCTTACTTTTCGACCTATTATAATGGCATTATGTTTGTCTTATGATGCACCAAATGTACGCCAGAACTCTCACGGCATTTTGAAGAAATGATTGCATCCTTACACTTTACAAGCATTGTCTAGTGAGGTGTAAGGGCCAACGCACTGAAAGCAGGATTCAACTTTTCAGCATAACTTCTGCCACCGTGGCCATAAACGTCTTCCTTGTTGTAGTCCCGACCTACAGTGCTATAGCCATCTTGGTGTGTCTGACAAATGTCACCCCGTTCGATGGCCTTCTTACTGTTTCAGATTCATAGCCACGTTTACCAGTAACTGGCCATTTGCGAAATTTCAGGCAATCAAAACTCCCAGTGAATTATCTTTGAGCGTAATGTTGAACCTCGTAGGTATATTTGTTTCGATAGTACGTCATGGCAGAAGGTACACCTAATCTTCTAGAGTAAACGACAATCTTTTTGACTAACACAGCCTAGGCACAAAAATTACTGCCTCCAGGCAGCCACCGAAAAATAGCCTTACTGAGTAATGGAATATAACGATCTCTACTAACAGTGTGATGAATATACGAGCTGTTCAATAGAATGAGGATCAATCTATTTTTCACCACATATCTTTCCTTGTAAGTCAACCATCATACTTTTTCTGATACGCATCTTGCCATACCCATATCTCACTTGGTTTTTTAAGGGAGGGGGTGTCAGTTAGCAGTTCCAACAGGCACCTTTCGTGGACTCAATACAGAAATAACGCAGTTGTTTGAGCCGCCATTAAATGACATAAAACGGCAATTACTCGTAGAGCTATGAAGATATCGTTGCTCATTGGACAGCATTTATGAAATCTAGATGAATTAGTCTGCTCACACAAAATTGTACTATAGGTACTCTTTATTTGTGCATATATATCTCTGCAAAGCTTGCATGCTGTGTTTTGTGTCACCTGCATTAGGCATCAAATTTCACAGCTGAAAGACCACATCAATTTTAAAATACCGATGAGCTTGATACACCGACAAACTTACCTGTGCACATGCCGCCGGAAGTGCTGTTCCTAAAGATAAAAATTGCGTTTTCGTTGCTTCTGCATATTCGCGAAAATTCAATAGAGATAGTAGGAATCACTGGAAAAGCGGAGATTCATTATGGGTGCTTAGCATATTGAGCTATACCTTTTTCTGCAAATCTTCTACTGGTAAATAATTTGTAAAAGTCATTTTTGTTGTCAGATCCAGGTGTCTTCTATGTGCTATATTTCTTGATTGCATGCAATGACGACACTGACCCGTTTACTCGATCGAAATTATGACATGCCAAAACTGCATCTGAATCATTGCTGCATTCCTGACACGTTTCATTTCCTAAGGTACTCGGCTGCTGACTCGCAGGTCGCGGGATTGAATCCCGGCTGCGGCGGCTGCATTTTCGATGGAGGCGAAAATGCTGTAGGCCCGTGTGCTCAGATTTTCTGCATGTTAAAGAACCCCAGGTGGTCGAAATTTTCAGAGCCCTCCACTACGGCGTCCCTCATAACCATATGGTGGTTTGGGGACGTTAAAACCCCACATATCAAATCAATCAACACGTTTCATTTAAAGATTTATGTGTTTCTATCAACTAGGCTATTAGGACATGTAACATGTATCTTCCAATAATGCCATAATTGCTGTACATTTACCCAATTAGACGTGTATACTGCTTTGTGTCTTGCATGAATTACAAGTACTTTATTACACGTATTTGATAACATACCACGTAATATCTAACTTACAGGCATGGGCACCTACTTTCAAGAGGACATGCTCTATATGCGTAGTGATAAAGGCTGTGCTGTGATTATGGTCACATATCCTTTTTGCGGTTTGTAGTGCTATTTTTACACCTTTTATGAACAAATGACTTTAGGCTTTGGGCTCGTCTGCGTGTCATATCATGTCGTCATCACGTTTCATCACTGTAAAACCAATATGGACTCTTCATCTATCTTTTTTTGCGTGCCTTGCATACGAAGAGGAAAGGAACGCAGAGACACCATGCGTTCAGACATTCGGGATGTTCGGAACACAAAAAGAGGAAAATCTACAATAAACACTCAGGCACAAAAGGTACAACGTTAACACAGAGCACCAGCTACACCAATGATTACGATAATACAAGTTGAAGGAAGAAAGTTCAGAAACCGCAGGGCCCGATAAACCTTATATGGTAAACGACAGACGCTGAGGCGCAGAGAAGAACCTAGATGACGAAAGGCGATAAAGCGCGAGGATGCGTGTCAGTGTTTGACGCCATGGCGACGGTGCTGCTTGACGGCA
This sequence comes from Rhipicephalus microplus, assembly GCF_013339725.1. Classification (NCBI taxonomy): domain Eukaryota; kingdom Metazoa; phylum Arthropoda; class Arachnida; order Ixodida; family Ixodidae; genus Rhipicephalus; species Rhipicephalus microplus. The sequence goes on from NW_023611188.1 coordinate 6,627, forward strand.
CTGGTGAAGATGCAAAACTTTCGGAAATTTTCAGCAACCGATAAAAAACTTGTGCTTTCGCAATTTTTACGAAATATTGAAAAAATATGCAAAAGAACAACTTTTTGAGCATATGGCAATAGTTTATTGCCAAGTGTGAAAATAACTTGCCTTATGTAAATAACAGAAACAAAATGTTTTTTTTCTTTTAATAAACAAATATGGCACTCAACATATCGAAGGCAGGCCACAAGCATCAGCACAAACTCATTTAGCTCTCTGTGAATAGGTGCGGCTTCCTAAAATTGTTACGGCGGTTACAACAAAGAACCTAAAGTTTTCTATTTTGTCGTATCTTCGATTAAGAAAACATTGATCAAGATGGTATAGATATGAAGTTCAAGCTCATATTCAGAGTAAGCATCGCTGACTTTATCTGTAGCTTTTTTTATCATGCTAAGATGTCGTATTAAAAAAAGCGTAGCTGCTCTTGCAGTGCTCACAGACAGCGAGTCCCCGTTTCCCGCCAATGGTCTTTCCGACAGTGAAGTGGATCCACACGCCGTAAATAGACCCAGCCATTAAAAAATCTGCTTGAATACGGCTTTATAAGCGGACTTCCGTCACATGTCACAGAAGTGTACGAGCGAAAGTCAAAACTGAACAATATTGGGTGCAAAACATCAGAAACTGCCCCCAACATGACCGCTTTCGAACAACAAAGCTACGCTATAGACACAAGCAGAGCTGCCGCTGGAGCATTATGTGATGTCGATAGTGAGTGGCCAGCCGTTGTTTGGTATTTTGGCATTATGTGCTGGCTTTCGGTTTCACTTTCAACGCAGGATGTTGCCTAAGCTTTATTTCTGTACGTTCTACACCACAAAAGTTTGGTCCAATTTTTTCAACTGCACTGAAAAAAAAAACGAGAAAAAAAACGGCATTCCAATTTTTATATTTTCCTGTTTTTATCGTACTTCGCCTCTCTAGGCATGGGTGTGACTGCGAAGGAGTCAAGTCGCTTCGAAGACGCAATGCTCGGTGTCTATACTGGTCATACGAGTATCACCACAGCAGGCATATTTTTCAAAGGCGTCATTTCGTGACTGTAACCACATGGATCATGAAATCGCACTGTTGTGAAATTAGCGAATCATGCGTTCCAGCGATCCCTGCGTAGTTGCCTTCTAGTTTGTAACAGTGCAACTTATTAAGTTGCTGCTAACTTCTTGTTGTGTACTTTTGGACGCCGCACAAACGTATTGAAGACAACTAGCTGGTTATAAGGTGAACTTTCAATACTTTCTGCATGGTTTTCTTCCTAGGAGCGCAAGCTGGTGATTTTCATCAACCGGCACGCGCACTCTTCCTTCCTTTTGCAGTGACATGTTTAAGCTGTCTGTAAAATGAACACTATCGTGCGAAACGCCACAGGTGGGCATGCGGCGCATGTACTGAGAAGCCTCGCTATCAAGTACAGCCGGTGTGAGTGTCGGATGGCGACAAACAGGTGAAAAGGAGATAGAGGGAAAAAATAAAAGAATGAAAATAGGAAGAAACAGAAGTGTTGAGAAGAAAGAGCCAGAGTTATGTCCAAAAATAGAGCGAATATACAAAAATACAAAAAATACCCGCATTGTGTAGGAGAGACAGGAAAAAGCAAGAAACAAACAAAGAAATGAAGAAAGAGACAAAGCAGTAAAAAAAGTACTTTCAAGAAATAAAAGCAGAAAATAGCAGAAAAAAAGAACTCATAATAAATGAAAATGATGAAAATAAAAAAGAAGGAGCTCAGAAGGCGAAAAAAAAAAGGGGGAAGCAATAATTAGTCAGAAATGCTACAAAGAGAAGTAGTTATGAAAAAAGCGAAGGAGAAATAAAATAGAAAATCCTCGAGTAATATAGACCGAAATAGACTGAAACTAATATAAAAAATTATGTGTCGAGTTTCGCCGCCAGCCACAGCCACCGCTAACGCCATACCGCCCATCTACCGGTCAGCGCATTGCTCCTAGAAAAACCAACGTGTGGCGTGCCTCCGACCACCGACCTTTCCACTATAACTGCGGAGAAGCTGACCATACCTGCCGCCGCCGCCAGTACCGTCAGATGGGACTGCATGGTTTTGCCGCAGATGCACCCCGTCCACAGCGGGGGGAAAGGCCCCGCGACATCGCCGACTACCTTGCTGCAGCGCAGTGAATACCCCGAGGATCTTCTCGTTCGCTGTCACATGGCCAGTACAGGTCACCTCAACGCCAGCCGTAAACTGCCGCAGTTTGGGGCTGGTCTCCTAGCCCTCATCGAGAAAACTAAGGGCAGCAATCACTGGAGGTGCGGTTGCTGTATGATGAACTGCCAAAGATCCTCCACCGACGACGACGACGGCACGACGAAACCTCAAGAACCCGCCGCAACATGAACGTTGCCTGGAAATGAATACTCCCGGGCAAGATGATGACTTGATGACGCAACCTAGAAGCAGTGGTACAAATTGCCGCAGCCGAGATCCGACGCCACAATCTAACTTCAACACGAGGAGACGAACTAGCGACATCGACGTCTTCATCGACTGCCACAGAATCACAGCTCTTGTCAACACAGGAGCTGACTATTCCGAAGTTGAAAAGAAAGTTAGGACAACTTGGGAAGACCCCGAAATTCGTACAGCGGGAGGCCACCTAGTTACGCTGACAGGAACCTTCACAGCCAGAGTCACCATTCACCGTAACATTTATGCTGCAAGCTTCGCCGTACTGCAGCATTGCTCAAGAGATGGCATCCTTGGTATAGACTTCTTGAGCCTCCATGGCGCTGATGTAGACCTGAGAACAAAGTCCATAGCACTCTCCACAGAAAAAGCACTGCAACCACACACGTCATCAAGAAGGCACACCCTGAATGTGCTGGAAGACCAAGTCACCATTCCTCCTCACTCCAGCGTCAGCAATTCCGTTGCCACTCAAGAATGAACACACATACAAGGCGTCGTTGAAGGCGACCAACACCTCTTGATCAAGACGATAATTGTAGCACGAGAACAAAACGACGACACAGAGACAAGAAGGACACAAAGGACACTTCGCGTCTCTTTTTGTCTCTGTGTCGTTTTGTTCTCGCGCTATAACAATTGTCATGCCATACCAACTAGCCCAAGCTGCCACACTTCTTGATCAACCGCGAAATTTGCGTCCAAGACGAATAGCCGAGCTGTGAGGAGGAAACGTAAGAGTGATGCTTATGAACTTCAGCAACGAGTACAAGCACGTGAGCAAAGGCACGGTGGTTGACTACATCGAAGAGATACTGGAAGCCAACAATGATTTCGTCCTCACCGATACCGCCAGGTCTACTCCGACGACTGAAACCCTTCAACCAGCATTCGACGTTATCCCGAACCTTCCGATGCATAAAAAAGACCAGCTCGAAAACCTGCTCCTGATATACAAGAACTGCTTTTCGTCGACATCTAGAATTTGACAGACCCCTGTCTTTGTCGTTGTCACGACCTCGTGAGAATATTATATTTCGGCATTGAATGTCGCGCTTGTAAAATAATGTGTATAATAGTGGAACATTCGTGGCTATGCCTTGATCTGCAGCTTTTTATCAGCGTGTTTACTTTCCGATAGATACTTTTGCTATATGGCTATCCAAAGAAGATATAGCATCAGGAGAGGCATAAAAAACTGACACTGATCAATGAAGGATGTATATTCTCTCCTTAATCTCACGCTGTTCTTGCTTGTTTTCTATCCCCTCCCTCGACCTTTATTCTTTCCCCAGTGAAGGTTAGCAAATCAGACGTGCATCTGGTTAACCTCTCTGTCTTTTCTTGCATCCCTCTCTCTCTCTCTCTGTCACACGCTCTGTTTTCATAATCCACTATCTTCTGAAATTTCGAGACATGTAATCGGTTTCTTGACTACCAAGATGCACGAGAAAGATAGTATAACTCAAGCGTAATTATGGGCTCTCACCCGTAAAGTAAACTTAGTGCTGGATTGTTAATCGTAGTTTTATATCTTTACGATCATATAATCGAAACAGAAAGTTTTGTTAGGTTGTGACAATTTCTTTTTTTTTTTACAGGCAGATATGTCATCTATGATCTCCGAGTCAAGAATTCCCACATTAAAAGACCACCACATCCCAAATGCGTTCAGGAATACCTGAAGTACGAGAAGTATGGCAAAGTTATATATGACTCAAGCTGCCAGGGTATACTTGCAGCAATGGGAAAGGCGGGGCTGTACCAACCGAATGATCGTTGTCCGAATCGCGTTAACTGACTGAAACGCGTTTCTACGACATCCGTATTACAAAGAAATCCTAACTTAAAGATGTTTGAAGCCGATGGGCGTTCCAAGACATTATCCATGTGAGCAAACACGAGTATGTATCCAGCAATAAAAAAAAACTACAGTAAGGCTTCGCTCTTGACCGCAAAAGTGTTTGTATAGTTAAGCCTGATGCCTCGCATTATTTGGGGGCTGTGGCTACCTACTCACTGCGTTTTTTTATGACCATAACCACCATAAGCCTTATAGCGCCAATTGAAGGCCAAGGACCTGTCACATGTTCCGCCAATCTACCCCATCGTGTGCTTACTGCGACCACGTTATAACTGCGAACTCCGTACTCTCATCTACGCACGTAACTTCCTTTCTACGCCTCGTGATTTTCCATTCTCTTGGGATACACTCTGTTACGCCAATGTAAAGCGCTTACCTTGCCTACGCTCTACATGCCCAGTCCTTCTCCTCTTTTTACTGTAATAACAATTGTATATACACTTTAGGTGAACTTTCTCCATCACGTTCACGTCCCGTATATGTAACTCTGCGCATATAAACACGAAAGGCTTCAATAGAAATTGAAAATAAAATGCCAAGCACGCAACCTAGGATTCCATCTTACAGCTGCTCCTCCGTAGCATGCTTCCATAGAGTGTTACGCCATGGGCCATTCTTTCTCCAGAATAATAACGGCAGAATGCAAACGCACGCAGCTTTGGGTAGAGTGATTCAAAAGAGTGGGGTGCCACACGTAGTGAAATAAAAATTACACCAGACCTTGGCCATTCTGCATGGTTGCCCACGCTGAGTTAGCATCGTAGAGTTGGCGCCGCACGCTAGTTTTCTATATTGGCTGTAAAGCACAGCTCCATTCATGACTAGTTCACCATGAAACAAGAAGAGCTTCCCGTGGCGGCACAAGGTAGTTGTAACGTTTTATCTCTTCAAGCAGGTGCCACATCAGGAAGGAAACGATATACTTATACATCTGACGCCATGACGAGAATTTGGGACAAAAAGTTAGCGCGAGAACACAAGCCACCCACGAAAAAAAGAAGCATATGACTCAAGCGCTGGCTAACAAACGCTTTATAAAATTTTGCACGCCAATGCACATTTTAAGACGCAAGCAACCTCACCCCGCATGCGAACGCAACAATCGCTTTAAATCGAGATGTGTCAAAAGGATGATATTGTATTAAGAACACGAAGGGATCGGTGCGGGAAGAAATATGTAAAGCAGCAGCAGCAGCAGCAGCAGCAGCAGCAGCAGCAGCAGCAGCAGCAGCAGCAGCAGCAGCAGCAGCAGCAGCGGCGGCAGCGGCGGCAGCGGCAGCAGCGGCAGCAGCGGCGGCGGCGCTGCTGCCGCTGCTGCCGCTGCCGCAACAACAACAACAAGAATAACAACAAAGAAGGAAAAGATGGTGATGATGCTGATGATGATGATGATGATGATGATGGTGGTGGTGGGGGTGGTGGTGGTGGTGGTGGTGGTTGTGGTGGTCGTGGTGGTGGTGGTGATGGTTGTGGTGGTGGTGGTGGTGCTTTGTGGCGCAAGGGCCATTGGGTGGGCAAAGAGCGCCAGTTAATGGGACAAGAGATGGGGACAATGATTGTGATTAGCGGCTGTATAAGGGTCTTGAAATTACTCGCGAAAAGGCGGGTAAAACATAGAAGTAATAAAATCATGAACATGTCGTGAAAAGTGTGTGGTGTTAATGGATGACGAAAGATTGTGATAATGAAAACCACGGTGGAAATGTATGGCATTAGCACAAGTGCCTCGATAGTTCCCACCTTCGCGTCCAAGGGCCTTTAGGCAAGTGCTTTGTTAGGTGTAGCCACCGCAGCGGAGACCTCTCTGGAGAGGTCGTGCTATGAAATGCCCGGGTATATGATATAAAAAGTACAAATATCTCTAAAAAATCAACAATGTTTTATGTGTGAAAAGTGGTTTTCTACCGAAGAACAATGGAGGATGAAGTGATTTCTGCTGTCGGTAAGGTAATGGAAAGTGTTGTTTTCTCAGCGTGTATAATTCTTTACACTGGATTAGAATGTGAAGTACGGTGAGTGCTTCTCCAAATCTATCACACAAAGGTGGATCGCCACCACACAAAAAGAAATGGATGTGTTGTGTGTGCATGCCCTGTTCTTAACCTTCTATTACTTCTATGTCGCGTTATTTTGATACTGGCGGCCAATGACAAAGTTGTGGCTTGATGACATGAAATTTATTACCGGTGTGTGTGTCCAATGTGCCTTGCGCACAACCCTTAGGCTTTCGTTTTAGGAAAGGTTTCAAATTGACTGCAGGAATAATTATCAAAGTATTGGTAGCGGTTTTGTTGACGCATCCAGCTAGCTGGCCCACCAGAACGTTGCCTTGTATTTCGCGGTGTCCTGGCACCCAACAGACTAAAACCTGCTGCTTGGATGAGTAGACTGTGCATAACAGCAAATAAAGCGAGACAAGGACAAGGTTTTTGTGCTTTTTAAGATTTTTCAGAGCTTTTACCACACTTACGAAATTTGTACATAATATTGCCTTCCGTGGTTTTATTTTTAATGTGTTTAGCAGCCACAAGTATTGCATAAGCTTCGCCGGTGAAAATGCTTGTATCAGAGTGCAGGACACCGCCTTCCAAAAGGATGGGCCGATCGCTGCGTACGAGACAGAAGTGTCGGACTTTGAAGCATCCGTAAAAAAACTCAGCAATGTGTATTTATGTTGTAGTTCCAAGAAGTATGTCTGAATATGTGCAATTGACGCGTGCTTTGTAAGCTCTAAGTAAGAGACGTCGCAATATATCGCCTGCCACTGCCACGTAGGCAGGCAAATTGCGGGAGCCATCAGACGATGTTCAAGTGGCACACCAGTTTCCTTCTCTAGGCCCCTAACACGGAGTGAGTAAGACTGTCTCACAGAAATCCTTTTTGAAAGACAGTAGAACTTGACATGTCATGCATTAATTGTCGAATGTGAAGGACGTTCCTTGTCTGCGTTCATTTGAAGATAATATTAAAAGACATGTAACATCTCTGTAGGTGGAGTGACCATTCGTTTGATTCCTCGTACAGGCTTTCCACGGGCATAGTGCGAAAAGCACCCGTAGAGAGACGGATGCCTAGATGATGAGCAGGGTCAAGCATTTTAAGGGCAGTAGGTGTCGCAGACTGATATGCTATTGCCCCATAGTCGAGGTGGGCACGTATAATGCTTCTATAGAAATTCAATAAACACTTTTTGTCACTTCTCCACGTAGTGCGTGACAACACTTTTAGAACATTCATTGCTTTTATGCATTTGTTTTTTATATACTTCATGTGTGGCATGAAGGTTAGCTTGGCGTCCAAGATTAAGCCTAAGAATTGTGTTCGGAATTGTGTTCAGTATTAATAATTGTGTTCAGTCCACGCAGTTGAACATTGGGTTCGAAATGAATGCCTCTCTTCCTGGAGAACAAGACACACGTGCTTCTGTGTGCATTCAGTCGGAACCCATTTTCTACTGCCCGATTGTATATTGGCGTCAATAATTCGCCAGCAATTCTTCAATGGGGCACCTTTCCTGTGTACAGCCTGAAAAATGAAATAGCAGCTGCAGAAAGCAACACATAGCACGATGTTCCGAGATCAAAATAAGTATAGGCTAAACTTTTCGCAGTAAATGAAGCTGCTTAAGGTGTAGTAGCTCTATTTGACAGGACGTGTGTTTGGCACTAACTCAATGCTGAGCATCACTGCAACAGGAATTCAGATTTTTCTACCACAGAAGAAACACATTCAATGACACATACATGTAGAATTTTTCTCATCACGTTTTCAATGATAACTGGTTCATGTGAATCTGTCCTTATAATTATTCATTGATAGTAATTGCTAACACCTTTTATGCTGGTAGTTGGCACCAGGTACTGTGTCTGTTGAAGTAATGGAGTAAACTTCGTGCAAAAGTACGTTGCTGACACAGAACAGCCCGTTATACAGAGCGGTGGTGCTAACCATGGAAAACGGGCTGCTCATCGGCACAAGACTGATATCCTTTAGTTGGAATGGAACTTGTTTTTCTGTGAACACTGATTGAACAAAGCTGCAAATCAAATTAGAAATTGTCTCGTTGAGCAGGAAAGTCTGAGAAATTTGTCAAATGGCATTGGTACAGCAAGAAAGGATATTGATCTATAAAGCATTCTTACAGTACAGTTGTTATGACACTAACTACACCGTGAGGTTTTCCTTGGGGCAGTAATGATAATGAGGAGGCAAAATAATGAAGGAGTAGGTATACGATTCACATAAATGACTGTCTTACAGTGTTGAGAACAAAGGGGATGTCTCCTGTGCTTCTTTTTTCAAAGCACACTAGGAAATAATAATGGAATTGACGATAAATTCAAGTATTACATTGTTGCGGCAAAATATTACTTAGGAAATGATGTTGTTGCTACGACATTGGTGGGGTAGAGGGGCAATTAAATGTGCTCGGTGTGCTATGAATATAGAAAGCCACAGTCTTAATTGCCCTTCATAATGACGCAGTAGATTAGATTGATTTGTGGATTTTAACGTCCCAAAACTACGATATGCTTATGAGAAATGCCGTAGTGGAGGGCTCCGGAAATTTTGACCACCTGGGGTTCTTTAACGTACACCCTAATCTGAGCACACGGTCCTACAACATTTCCGCCTCCATCGGAAATGCAGCCGCCGCAGCCGGGATTCGATCCCGCGATCTGTGGGTCAGCAGCCGAGTGCCTTAACCACAAGACCACCGCAGCGGGGCACGAATTAGATTTAATGACCTCTACCGTGTGGGAATTGACGCTGGCCCGCTGCCTTTGCGCGGGCTTTGCCGCCTTTTCTGCCATTCTCATGTCCCGACATGTCTGCCCTCGTTTGCTGTCTGCCGCGCTGGGAAGGGCGGAGTGACGTTTAACTCCCTCACCCGGTAGCGGATGTTGACTGTGGCGCCGCGCGGGGAGCCTCCCGAGAGGTTTTCGCGCGCTGCGTCGGGAGCGGTGAGTACTCTCCAGGACTTCAAACGGTGAGCCACGCATTCTTTTCCGTCCGTCGAGTCCCGTCGCTCGGGGCTCGTCGGACTTCGCTGACGGCGCCTCGCGCCCGATGCGAACGCTCACCTTTTGTTGCCTCGCTGCGTACTCACGGCCGAAGGGCAGTACGGTGTCCTAGTGCGTGGCCTAGCTACGCCGACCCGTCTCCCTCCGAAGCCAACGCGAGCGCCTTTGCCCTCGCTCGAGCAACCGGGCCCTTTGTCCCGGTGTCTCCGGGGATCACCTTTACCGCGGAGACGTGCTCGTGGCACCCTGTGTAGTACTTTTGTGCCCGTGGCGTGGATAAGCCTACTTGCTTTCCCGCCGCGCCATTTTGCAACGGGCTGTACTGCGTTTGGTGTTGCCACAATAAAGTGTTGCGACTTGAGCAGTATCGTGTTCTCGCCACGGCGACGGTTAACGCGTGCCCTGCGGCTCGCTAAGACCGGACCCACGCTGGTGGCCGTACTCCTTCGGGATACGTGTACACCACACTGGCGCCCAACGCGGTATCAAAAGCTCTAGCTTTTGACTGCTCTTAGCGAGTCAGTTCGCCTGCGCGATTCGGGCTCGTCGCAACATGTCTGCATCGTGGCATGCCGCGTTGCACCAAGAGGCCACCGCCTCTATCGACGGGCGCGCTTCGGCGCTCGCCTGTGTCGTCACCCCTTTTTGTGGTGAATACACCGCTACGTGGTAGCTGACGCGCTATCTCGTGCCCCCTGTTGTCTGCCGAGAACCTGAATTTCGGTGCGACGGCTGCTCGCGGTGCCTTAGCACATGCAAGCGTCGGGGGCGAAACAGCGGCGGAAAGAGGGAGTCCCCATGAGGATGACCTTGGCTGCTATCCAGGTAAGCGGCGCACCGCGAAGCGGCCGAGTGGGGGAACTTTCCGAAGGCCACGAGGCCGAGAGCGAACCCGTAACGCCGACTCAAGCGGTTGCTGCGGTCCTGAGTGGGCGCGATACCAGACTCCCCTATTTGGGAGAATGGGAATCGCTTTCAGCAGCAAAGAGCTACTGAAGGCTCAGCAGGGTGATCCGTTTCGAATCTCGGAGGGACGGAGCACCGTATACGCTGCTTGCTCTGCGGCGGGCGCCGTTAAATCGTCTTGACGAGGTGCGGAGCGCCATTACGCTGCTTGTTCTGCGGCGGGCGTGATTAGGGGGTTGAAACAGCGTGTGTCGCTGAGTCCCCGGTGGATTCATTTTGCTGGACCATGACGGGCTCCTGCTGAAGTATATAGCCACTGACGACGAGTCCAGCGACCCGTTTAAGGTGGTTATGCCCAAAAGTCTGAGAGCCGCACTGTTGCGATCCTCTCACGACGATCCCATGGCCGGTCACCTGAGTGGCTCGAAAGTTTTTGCAAACTGAGCAATGTTGTGACCTGGCCCGGCACGAAGCGTGGCTTTTATCGCTATTCCGTGCCTGCCACGTCTGACAAACGGTTGAGCCAAGGGTTGGAAAGCCGCCCGGTCTTATGAACCGATTGTCAGTGAGCGTCCGTGGCGCGTACTAGCTGAAAGATCCCCTTTGGGAAAACTCAGCCGTGCCCACATCGCAGACCTGAAGCCCTTTGTCACGGTCTGACGAGCTTGCGCCAGTGCCCTGTGGCACTTCGCGCAAGCAACGGGCACACCCGGAGCGACGGACCACATTCGGACCCCGCACCGGTATAATCTGAGGAAGCGGTCACCTTTGTGATGTCGCGCCGGACAGCGGACTTCTCCGCAACCAAAGGCCCTCAGTTTACTGTCTAGCCTCAGTATAGGTCAGCTTCTTTACGGCCTTTTTTCGTAAAGAAGTTGACCGCGCCCAGTCTGCTGCCAGTGTTTCTTTTTTTTTCGAAGTGTTCATGTGTATTTCAAGTTTCTTTTGTCTAATATTAAGTGTTATTTGTGTTTTATGTTTTTTTGCCAGATGTTAAGTGTCATTTTGCTCTGTTTTTACTTTTTTCCTCGTGTTCGTTTCATCTACCGCGAAGGGAGCTGTGTGTGACCTTCAGTGTCGGTGCTTGCTGGGAGAGAGAGAGACGAAGGACGCTTTGCGCCTACGCTCGCGCAGCCGTTGGCGGTGTGTGTGCGTGCATGTGTAAATGCGAGCCCGCGAAGAGTGCGTCGGCTTCCCCCCATCGATGCGGACACTGGAGGTGCTGGGGGGGGGGGGGGCATTGACCCATTGACATCAGACCGTCTGGCTGTGCTCTGCTTTCGGCCGCCGTCGAAGAAGCCCTGCTGCCGTTCCCACCATGGCTCCTGCGCGAGGCCAGCTGAAAGCAGCTATATGCTGCCGGCCAACGCCAGGGCGCCTCGTAGCCAATTCGGGTTCGGCCTCCCTGACTACTGGAGAGGCCCGGCTTCCCGCAACGTCCAGCTCCGTCATCGAGCCAGAAATGCGGGGCGGCCCCGAACAACCGAAGCGGCTTTCGTCGGACTCGCGGCTTATCAAGAGCAGGAACAAGCCATCAGTCAGCCCCTTTCCGGTACCTCTGACCTCGCACTCGGGCATCGCACCCAGAGGACACTGCCACGCCTTTCCGCACCTCCGCGCAGTGGACGCTATCCCCCTTCAGCACCACGAACACTAGTGCCACGTTTCTGTGCTCCCTTCCGCAGTTATCTTTATAGTGTCATGTGTTTACTTTGTTATTTATGGTTTGTTTCTCATTTGTGATCTTTTTTTAGCAGCAGGGCTGGACTGAGGTTAGCTGTCGCTCATAGCAGTGTCATTTTAACTGCATGGGTGACGTCCGGCTGCCTTTTGCAGACCGGTAAAGGGCAAATTTAGGAGAGGGGGATGTGGGAATTGAGGCTGGCCCGCTGCCTTTGCGCGGGCTTTGCCGCCTTTTCTGCCATTCTCATGTCCCGACATATCTGCCCTCCTTTGCTGTCTGCCGCGCTGGGAAGGGCGGAGTGACGTTTAACTCCCTCACCCGGTAGCGGATGTTGACTGTGGCGCCGCGCGGGGAGCCTCCCGAGAGGTTATCGCGCGCTGCGTCGGGAGCGGTTAGTACTCTCCAGGACTTCAAACGGTGAGCCACGCATTCTTTTACGTCCGTCGAGTCCCGTCGCTCGGGGCTCGTCGGACTTCGCTGACGGCGCCTCGCGCCCGATGCGAACGCTCACCTTTTGTTGCCTCGCTGCGTACTCACGGCTGAAGGGCAGTACGGTGTCCTAGTGCGTGGCCTAGCTACGCCGACCCGTCTCCCTCCGAAGCCAACGCGAGCGCCTTTGCCCTCGCTCGAGCAACCGGGCCCTTTGTCCCGGTGTCTCCGTGGATCACCTTTACCGCGGAGACGTGCTCGTGGCACCCTGTGTATTACTTTGTGCCCGTGGCGTGGATAAGCCTACTTGCCTTCCCGCCGCGCCTTTTTGCAACGGGCTGTACTGCGTTTGGTGTTGCCACAATAAAGTGTTGCGACTTGAGCAGTATCGTGTTCTCGCCACGGCGACGGTTAACGCGTGCCCTGCGGCTCGCTAAGACCGGACCCACGCTGGTGGCCGTACTCCTTCGAGATACGTGTACACCACAACCGAAACACAGAGATGTAGTGCGGCGAAGCATGAATATAGCGCTAAAGGTAGTCATGCAGTTCAACAGCAACCGCGCACTTTCTTATCTGAGAAAGCAGCTCCAGTGAATGCAGATTGAGCCACTTGTGCACTGTAAGGTCCGCAAGTAGGTGCGCGAAGTAGTAATCTATATGAGCTAAACCTTTAGACACCACACTTGATATTACCGAGCTGTGGCGCCTAAAGAAGAGCTCCAGCTCACAGAGACGATTCGGGTAGGCTAGACGCCGCAACGTCATGCACAGCGCCTCGCGACCAGACACTCGAACCTGTTGAGCGCTCACGACCTCTTCGGGAATTATCAAAACTTCCATGAAATCTTCAAGGTCTCCTTTTTGAAATCTGAACGAGCGGTAGAATGCAGTTAAGTCCATTCCATCCAATTTGAGAAGGCCGTTTATCTGGAGACCACGCCGCGGTGCAGTTCGGAGCCAATACATATTTTCAATTTCGTTCCATCGCAGCAGTTGGTCGTGAGACACGCTGTACGGCATCGTTAAAGCAGACACGACCACAGCAAATCACCGACACTTCAAAGGGATTGATGGATCGCTTCGACTGATACCACAAAGGAGCACACAAAAAGTAGGCATGAGTCGCATGACGCTTGGGTCAGCAACTCGTGATGCCGATTCTGATGCTGATCACCATGATGCTGATGTTTTCTTCATAGTAAGGTTTAAATCATAGCGCAAGTCAAGAAAACAAACATTACGTTTCATTTTGTAACGAAAAATTTATTGGCATTGTGCTTTTTTTTCCTTTTCAGATTTAGTCAGTAATCGCGAAGACTTTCTACTTTGCACATACGCACATGCGGCGGCCATGGCCGCGAAGGCGTTGCAGTCGTTTTTTGGGCGTATTTTGTGCGGTGGGGGCTAAAAGTGCAAAAGGCTCGTTTCAACGCTATCCGGCTTGACGCCCTCCGGCGACCCGGTATACGCAACAACGTACCGGAGTGCCAGACAGACATAATTTCTCTAATATCTCTGACATTGGAAGCAACGGTGAGGGTTAGAAATATATGGCCTCACGCAAGTCTTTGTATACCCTGCTTGAATGGTTTCCGGCAGATAATTTGAAGCAAAGCTCAGTATTACGTGTTTAGTTGGTGTTTACTATTTTCTTTTCTTATCTTATTAAGCTGTACGTTGGTTACGTTCTGGCGCCTCCATCCTCCAAGAAACTCAGCTTCGGTCAGGTCTAGCAAATCTGCGTCCGATACTACCCTGCGAGCTGAGTTGATAGACCTGTGTGGTGTAATACTGAGTGGTGTGCCGCTAAATTTGTGAGAGAGCTCAGCTTTGTGAATTTGTCTTTCATATCTCAAGGAGTAGGTTTCCGCTGGCCATTTTGGTAACCTTGTACCCGGCACCGAGAGTTTCCGTTAAGCACCTAGCCACTACAAAGGGGGATACAGTTCTGGCTTGCTTTTTAGTTTTCTCGCATAATATGAAGTGAGAGACGATTTGTCTTGGCCAGTTGAAAAAATTGATATCTTGGGTGCGTACCCGTTTTGAGGAGGCACGAACATTAAGCAAAAGAAATGCTTTACGCATGCTAATTGTATGTTGTTCAGCAGCGTTGGCAGCCACCCACCACGGAGCCCATTGAGGGGACGCTGCAAGTTTGCGGATGCTGAAAGCTCGCAGACGTCAGCCGTACAACATTGATATAACACAATGCGCCTAGACCAAAGTAGGCTATTTGCACAGGGTTAACCCTTGCCGCCGGAAAAATCGGAAGTAAACAGAAGGAAGAAGTAGACAGGAAAGATAAAAAAGTGAGAAGGACGAAGATGTAGGAAGAGAGAGAGATGGGAAAAGGCGACTGCTGATTTCCGCTGGGTGGGTCAGTCATGGTGTAGCTACACACCTATAGTAACAAGAAGAAATATATGCATTCAGGCCATCATTTTAGCCTTTGTAATATGTACCAACCAGGCCACAATTAAGTTTTATTGCCCAAAGCTCTTCTTTTGTTTGAATAAAAGGTTTAATTTAATCATTTTGGTGTCAAGAATCAACTTCAGCTGGGAACACGGGAATATTACCGCCAAACGCTTGGGTCCCTATTCCATACGCCTTTAGTGCTTCGCCCGAGCGGAAATGTGTGCCCCCAATGCGTACATTTAGATGCAGGGCGTAGTCGTCCGTGCTCACGTGCTTATCTCTTGAGGGAGAGTTTTTTTTTTTTTGCGTCTTGAGCTCTCACCGCAAAGTTGCATTCAAGCCATAGACCATACAAACGTGATTCTTGTTGATCCAGAGGCTGTATTTAAGAAAAGACTGAATTGCTCTCTAGAATAGTCCAAGCAGGGGCCAATTCAAGGAACAACTGCGACAGTTTGTGGTCGTCCTATGTGTACTTGTGCGTTCTTTTCTTTTCTAAATCTCTGCTTGAGCAGTGGGCAGCTGCTGCCCGTCTTCCTCTGACATTCCGCTTTTTCATTCTCGCATTCATACTTCATATTTCCGGCTATACCAATATGAATTACTTACAGCCAGTTATAAAGCTTTGCAACTTGGCAAGCTTTATTGATAGATAGGCATAATTTATTGCTAACGCAGTTCTTAAAGTAACTAAAAATGAAAGACGTCTAGTTTGTGTAGAATAGAAGGTTCACAATCCACTACTACCAGTAGTCATGAAACCACATAGCGCAAAAAATTTTAAATTCGGCTTCATTGGAAAACATCCGTCACCCAACCTTTGTCACGTGTGGTACACCTCTAAGGCCTGTTCACGCGCTACCCGCGCAGCCGCAGCGCACGTGCCGGGACACCTGCCACACCTAGGCGGAGAGCAAATGAGCGCCTTCGCGACTCTCTTTCACCACCCGCTTGGGTACGGCCGAGACCCGGCACGAGCGTTGCGGCGGCCTGTTAGCGTGTGAACAAGTCCTTAACGATTCTCTTGTCAGAGCAGGTATTCAACTCATTATTTTCGAGTATTATATAATTGATATAGAAACGAAACGAGCAGTGCGACATTGCTAGGCAGTGCTCCCATGCTGCCTTCGAGAGTGGGAATTTCCATGCTGCAAGTGAAACGAAAGCATCTGCCCGAAATAGGGTGAATGTCCACGAAAATGCCTGTTGTCGGCATGTGTTCAGTTAGCAAATAGAGCGAAAATCCCGCAGACATCACCGCACTGTTCAAATGTTAACTGAGTTGCGGCGTTGACGCGTACGCAAGCGTGTTTGATTCCTAACCACCTGAAGTGTCCCAGATGCTCTTTTGATGACACGCACATTGTTGTAGCCATTTTCTCATCCCTGTTTGCACGCGCTCCGCACTATATTTATGCCATGGCCAACATAGAGCTATCTTGGAGCAACCGCATCCGCCCGAGAAGCTTGTGCCATCGTGTATAGCCCCCCGGGCGTGTTTATTTGCAGTCCCTTCGCGATAGTCATGCCTCCTAGCTGGAGCTTTAGATGTGGTTCGTTACCATACGAATGGGTACTATTGCACAATATATGTTGTGCTCGAACTTCTCTGAACTGTTATTTTGACACAATGCCACATTGATAACTCTTTTTTATGACACAACACACGCAAGTTACAAAACAAAGGTAGAACTTCTTACCAGTGTGGCATCTGCGTAGAAGCGTCGTTTATTGTCTACCTAAAATAATCTTCAGGTAATGCACAAGTGCCCGAATAATACAACGTAATCCACTGACCTGTGTGCATGTGCGGCGCACCTGTTCGTGCCACATGACAATAGCTAGCGGAGTTTCCATTGACTTTCACGTTGTGATAAGTTTCTTTTTCTGGGCACGTCTTGTCGAACGTTGCCGAACCTGATTGACTGAACGATTCTCTACTTTAAAATGACCAGACATGCATGTATTCTGCTCCTTCTGCTTGCCAACTCATTTGGTGTGTTGCGATCTAGCTTTCACCACCTTCGATGGAAGACGTTTGGTATAAAGGTAACAATTTCTTTCTTCATTACCATGCAATTGGCATTTTAAAATTGTTTAAAAAAGTACTAAACAGAAAAAATATGTCACATCTGTTAGTAAGCCATGTGTTCGGAACAGCGAAAGCAGCGCAGCTAGGACTAGAAAGTGCTTTCTAAGCCACAAAAAACTAAAAATGAAAGCAGAGGTTAGAAGCAGACGTGCACAAGGCTGTATGGCACGCACTGCTGAGAAATAACAGAGCATTTTTAAGAAACGCGGGGCTGCGCATATGAACTAATGATTCAAAAGGCACTTGGATAACGATGACATCATTCTGACATTGAGGCACTACCATTTTACGCAATAATCATTAGGCAATGTTTATGAATATACATAGAATAAATTTACAATGGCGGTATCAATAATAACAGCTTTAATAAAAAATTGCCTATCACAACTGATTAATCAAATCACTTTCGGATTCGCTTTCACATTATCCTTCGGATCACTGTGGTTGTTTTAGTTATATTCATAAAAGGAAATCAATGGTGATGCGTTCTGAGGTAATTCAATTCCACCATTCTTAAATTTCCACAAACGCAAAAAACATCGTTCAATGTAGAAAAATAACCCCTCTGTGATGGTCTAGTGGCTAAGGTACTCGGCTGCTGACCCGCATGTCACTCTAAAAACAAAGAGTACCGGGCACTATTTTTGGCAGCGGGCTTTTTGTTGCATATTTTACTCTATTTTCCAGAGTAAATCATTTTTAGGCATAGTATTCTGATTCCCTCAGAAAGTGTCTCACTACTCCACCTCAACACAGTAACATAGCACTGGCCACGGCAGAGTAGCATAAACCCATCAAAGGGAGTAGTACCATGCCTCACGATAAAGGGAATTAGCAAAGCTTGGTCCAAAATTGTACTCTTTATTGTCTTTGATAGATTTCTTCACGCGCAGGCTATAAGGGTGGCTAAGTACGCGCACTCTCATAAAAAAGGGAAAAGCTGAAAAGGTGACCGAGCAGGACTCAAACCTTCAAACTCTGGACTCGCATTAGATTGTGATCCCGACATGCTAGCCACTACAACACACTAGAAGCACTACATGAACTTTTATTTCTTTATGCCATAAGCAATGTCATAAGCATACTAACGCCTGCTTTTCAGTGACGTTGTATGTAAATAAACCATTCGTGACTTCACGAATGATTACCTCTTTTTGTGAAGATCCTTTGCCTTCACATAAAAAAAGACCACCATGTCCACTCAGACTAGGTAAAAAAAGCTGACAAACTGATCAAGAAAACATGCACATATCGCAACTTTTAGACTAATGACCTAGTCAGTAATTACTTATGCAATATAAAAAGACATAGCTAGGAAAAACTCGATCAACCTCACCACTAGCACTCAGCGGTTATACAATAGCGGGTGTACAGTAAACAGAAAAAAGTTGATAAATATATGTGTAAATAAAGAGTTGGCAGATCACACAAACAGTGGGAATCAATGATTTCAACTGAACGGTGCCTAGGCACCGTTCAGTCGAGTTTTCTAGTCTGACTGCAGTGTCCTAATGCATAACCTAGCCGATAAAAAAAGAAACCTTGAAACGGTATTGGTGAAAATGGAACACGACGCGAGCGTCTCGAGCCTTGCATCTGTCGGCAGATTGTGTCCGGGATACACTGGGGACGCGAGGACGCGTCTCTTTTCTGCGTCCCCTAACAGCTAATGTCAGAAACTTTGAGACGGGTACTGTGAGCAACGCAGCTCCCTCTGGTGAGTATGCGGTGCTTATAGTCTAATGCCAGGCGCGACCAGTATATATGCATAGCAGTATATATGCACTTTTTGTTGTCTTGATATCAAATTCGAGAGCCAGCCCTGTAACCGCAATCGCTATATGGAAGACATCAGGCCTGCACCCTGTTTCCGAAGCACGTTGAAGCACTGGCGTGGTTCTGCGGTAGAATACACGAACGACACGCAGATTCTCTGGTTTGGATTCCTGCTCGGATCATGAATCTGTGTATTCTCAATGGTTAACGTTTTGCACCCTGAAGTAGCTCCACTAACGCAACAGTTCTTGCGCGACACGGGCTGCAGAACGTCCTCGCTTTAGATGTACTAGCTTCTGTTCTAACCATTGAATAAACTAATATTTACTTGTTGGGCACACTAGCATACCACTGCCCACGTTCCACATGTCACTTTGGCATCAGAGTTGCCTAAGGGAAGAGTTTTCGCGAAGTATGCGATAAGTTTTTGCGTTACACACACCACGAGCTAAAATTCATGGTTTTTCAACATACCAGCATATTCCTCTATGGCAATTTACCTAATTACCAAGTTCTGTAGACGCCCATATGACGCCTCCGTAACGTCTTCCTAATATAAGGACACAACTTCATGTCTAAATGAAATCATATTTTATACCTATCATAGTGTTTACAGTGCAGTAGCTCAATTTTCACAGAGCAAAACACCGGAAGAACGTCTTTCTTGCTTTTTCGAATAAAAACATACATTTAGAAGAAGTACAACGACGAAGTACTGCATCACGCGCCTACGACGGAAGTATTTACATCGGGCTGTTTCTCTCACGTGTCTTTCTTTGCGATCGCCGTTGTTTCAATTCATGTTTGCCTTAAACAATTAGGTTTGGCCTACTAACTTGCGTACCGTGAGTTTTATTACTTAAACTATATCATCATGTACTGTGTCTTTGAAATGACATGTGCCTCACTGACCCATCGTACTCCAGATATGCTTTTAGCAAGGTGTAGATTATACCGACAGCAAGAGTATATGAAAGGCCAACAGTGAAGACAGTATGTCTCAAGAAAAGATGACAGAATGCAGTGCAACCAAATATTTCTTTTTTTTATTTTGTAGGTAAATTGATTATTGAACAAAAAGTTCCAAGGCGAAAAAGGACAATACGTGTTTCTGAGTCATGGTTTGCACACTGGGAAATAGAGATTTTGATGTTATCAAATAACGACCTCGCATCACGTGAATTCATGCATTCTTGATATCTATTTATAAAATCACCCATTATATGAAAGCTTAGGCTTTCCTCATGGCACGGTGATAACGAAGAAATTTTCTTCTATTATTTGCAGAAACCTACCCATGTAAAAGGATTTAATCGCCATAACTTAACAGAGTACAAGGAATACAGCATGGCAAAGGTGAGCAAGACATTGCATATTTTTGACACCAAAACTCAACGCGCTGTTCTGGCAAAGCTTAGGTTCGTATATCAAAGTTTGGATACAACTGCTCACGAGTATACGTGTGCCACCGCATCCACTGCAGTCACGCGCTATATTTATGCAGGAGATCAGCAGACGGCTAATGCCATTGTGGATATCGGGTGATACGGTTGCGTTTTTATTGAAGCCTTCCGTAGCACGCAGCTCGCTTTGCTGTATGCAGTAATAATATCTAGATATTCACCCGCTAAAACGGTAATATAATATAAGACGCGCCCTAGTGAACAACGCTGGAAATTTCCGCCATCTGGCGTTGTTTCATGTCAATTTCTATCGCACAGTAAACAAGCTTTGCTAGGCGTTATTCGAGGTGACTGAGCTGATAGCCTTACTTAAAATTTTCGACACTCCTGCCATTGCATTCGGTGGAGCGTGTTCAAGGCGAAAGTATTTTTTCCCGAATGGAAATTATTTTTCCGCGAAGGACTTGGTTACTGTTGAGATACTCACTTTTGCTCCAATTTTACTACAGAATGCCAAATATTGTACGCAAATGCTAACACACTCGGCAAGAAGCACACCACAAATTTTCAACCTTTTCTTCATGACAGACATCGGAAAGCTGCTAAGGCTACAGCTGGCAAAACCTACTAACGATTGGCGTCACTTGCATGTCAGTAGAACAACGGTATGGAAGTCTTGGTGCATCTTCGTAAATTTTGGGAAAGCAGCGTTAACAAACACACAGGCTGACAGCTGTTCTTGCGACTGCAGCCACGTGTCAGTCGCATCAATTTTGTCCTTTTTGTTAGTTCCAAAATTAAGCTCTTTGTCACCCGTTCCTCGTTTTAGGGGTGGGACCGTTAGTATTGGTGGAGTACTTGATAGGCTCCATAGAGTAAGCAATAGATATGAAAGAAAATGTACTTGATCCTCCTTGCATATAAATTGGTATAACACACGCAAGGGAAATACGTCTTCAGATGTGTGGTTGTATGTTTGTTGCACACTGATATGTAATTATCTAATATATAACTATCTAATATATAATGGTGTTTATTCGCCACAACGCCCTGAGACCTTTACGGTGCCATTTCGACCCTTGCTAATATTTATTTCCCAGAATACCTGTTTTTAAGACACTGCAATGAACGCACAGCAGCAGCATCGTACAAATCCCACATGAACCACACACGTTTGCGAACCCTGCAAGTGCAACCAAACGCGTGTCTACAAACTCGTTCTTTTGAAGTGATGGTTCGCTGCAGCTAACACTGCAGGACTTTCGAGTCGGCGACCGTCTTGTGGGTGTCTTTGGGACGCTGCGTCGTGAAGGTGACCATAGGTGGGTTGGTGGGTAACTTTGGTGAAGGTACGACACTTTGGTCTTTCTTGAGTGTGTGTAAGGCAGCCGGTCTGGTTGGGATGTGTTCAACTTCGCAAACGCAAGAGAAAGAGTTCTGAAATTGAGCTACGAACGCGCGAATGCCTCCCGCTCCCCCTTGTGTGTCCTTCGCTGCGCCAAAATCATTCTAGTGACATTCACCCGTCCATGGTATTGATTGCCTTTCAGCGGCGCCTATCGCGGTAGATTTCGTTGTCGGTGCTCTTTCAATGGTATGATTAGATGACGAAGAAACACAGTGGGAGCATATTCAGGCTGTAAGCACTAGGAAAACGCGAGCAGCAAAGCACGTAACTGCGTCATCACCGAGTCAAGTCGCTCGAGGCCTCTGTGATTCCAGAAAAAAATGTTGGAACTAATCATGGAGGCCCCGTTCTCTGGCGCTGTACCTTTATGAGTAGGCCCAACACCACCTAGGTGGCGTGGCTAGGGCTACCTGATGCCAGCGTCCTCACGAATTGTTGCATCAAGGTGTTGTACCGAAGTTTTGATACTACGCACGCGTTCTCTGTCGGTGCTTGTCATGGCTAGCATACAGTACTTCTTTTCTCCTCGTGTAGGCAGTGCCACTGCCACGACAAATCAAGAGCGCAGGTATCAAGTGGAATGTGAAGTATACAAGGCGCGTCTGAAGTACTCTTCCTAAGTGCGGTGATAGCGCAGTTGTTTAAGCATCCTGTGTCTATAGGTGTTGACGAAAAGATCATGGGTTTGTCTTCCGCGCCTCTGAAACTTATGGATTTTTTCTTTACTATTTTTTGTGTTCGGTTTATGTAAGTTTTAAAAACGTCATATCCTAGACCGATGCAAATGAGTCAAATCCTGGTGAACTCCGGCCTAAAACACAACAGTGATAAAATGAAAGAGTAAAAGAAAACACCAGCTTAAAACGGAGTTTGAATACATGCTGGCGCCTGCATAGAAATCAAGCCGTCTATCATTGAACTACGCTGGTGCCTGAAACTCGGGCGTCATGTCGGTTCAAAAGCCACGTTAACCTTCGGAGGAAAGTAAAATAACAACCAGTCCGCAAACAGTGCTAAATACTCAACAAATGTGTAGTTTTGTCTTTTATACCCACTGCTAAATGTTCAGCCAACATTTTTCTCCATCAGCCAAACGCTGCATCGACAAGCGCATAAAAGTGTAAAGGTATTTGCAGCGGTTATCCCGCCTACCCGCAGGAGATAAATACTGGCCAAGTAGGTGCTGTCCTACTCCTCAAAAATTACGTTTTATAGCGTAGCCGATATCTTGTGGATAGAAAAAACTTCTAATTGAGTTCGTGTTGTCCCAAGATGAAGCTGCGCTCATATTTCACATGCAATCTCGTAGTGACCGGAGGTGTTTTTAGCATTTTTCGAAAAAAAATTGCATAACACCTGCCAAGGCGAGCTTTCAACAAACAGTTCTTTGATTGAGTTCACCAACATTTTTGTTCATTTTTGCGTTAGTTGGTTCAGTGCACTTGAACTCGACCGAAATGAAGCCGACTTTACGAAGTAGTCAATCTCGCAAAGTTATCTGCATTTCCCGGCAGCTACTTATGGGATCAATAAAAAAAAAATATTCAAACCAACGTGGCGCAATACATAATATAGCAAAGCTTTCTCTGAACTAAATGACACGTGAAGGTGTAATGTTTTATGAATAGTGTTGACCCTGCCGGTTTTTTTTTTGGGGAACATGCTCTGTAACACTGTATATCATGCTGAAATATCTAGCCACCCCAGCCATGACCTTGATTTTTATTTTCACGAAACTACATATTACCCTCACATGTGAAGAAACCGACTAAGTAGATGACAGCACTGTTTCGTACAAGATGCGGTAGAGGTGGCCACAATTTATTATCACTTGGTATACTCACAGAGTTACATCACAGCAGTCGATTTCGTTATTTCACCCTTTATGCCATTGACCGTCACTTTGCAAATTCTTTCCTCCGTCTAGTGGCACCGTCACCTCTTTTTCTTCTCCTCGTCTTTATAAACTACCATCCTGCAAAATTTCACATGAACGTCTACTTGGCTGTATTGCCGAATATGGAAGACTCGATGTTAACACCGTCATCATAAAGTTTTCACACACAAGATCTGAATTGGCTGCAAGTACAATGCCATTGTTGTTTCTGCTGCCACAGCGTTAGCATTTTAGTTTTTGATAGAGCGAGCAACATTTCCCAGTTTCGCCATTTTCTCGATTTACCGAGATAACTGGGTACAGTAAACACTTCCTTGTTCAAGGCGTGGTGGTACTAAATTACCAATTTATTTGTTTATAGAACCTTTCCGATACGTAGTCCAAGTTGATGATCGATTGATATGTGAGGTTAACTGCTCCGAAACCACCAAAATGATTATGAGAGACGCTGTAGCGGAAGGATCCAGAAATTTGACCCCCTAGGCTTCTTTAACATGTCTCCAAGTCTGAGCACAGGGGCCTACATCATACGTTGTCCAAGTCGACAGTACGCGGAATGGCACATGCCATCAAAAGAATTTTACGACAAAAAACGTATTGTGAATTTAAGATGCCGATTTCATTCACCCATATTATTCAGTTGTAGTGCGAGTAAAAGTAGAATAGCGCTTTCTGTTTGGTATCACAGGATCAGGAGTTGATTAATTGATTTGTGGGGTTTAATGTCCCAAAACCACCATATGATTATGAGAGACGCCGTAGTGGAGGGTTCCGGAAATTTTGACCACTTGGGATTCTTTAACGTGCACCCAAATCTGAGTACACGGGCCTACAACATTTCCGCCTCCATCGGAAATGCAGCCGCCACAGCCGGGAGTTAATGCATGACTTATGCGTTGACGTATCGGTCTTTTCTGAATTCGTGCGGGTGTTATTAGTTTGATAAATGTGTTGAGGAAACTAGATACGGAAAACATTTTATATATAAGTCGATCAGCTTTTCACTGATTTTAATCGGTATATTTTATTTCACGTGGTTAGTCCATGTGGTTAGTCCATGTTCATGTGGTTAGTCTAGTTTCAGCCTAATGAGGGGAGACGCTATCGCAACTTGGCGTCTTAGGAGTTTTGTGATTATTTTGAAGATTTGCCTCAGTCAACGGTAACTAAGAAGGACACGAAAAACTCACTTATTCATGTTAAAAACTGTGCTACTAGATCTTACGATAAATTGATAAATCACCTATATCCCAGTTATCAAACTTATTCAACCGTAGCTCTTCTATTGGTAATTGAAGTATTCAAGCTGGGAATTAGTGAACACCCTTTTTGTAAACAAATACGCGCCTTAATCGAAGTGAGGAAGCTTTCCAGATGTGCTGGATTCTTCAAGCGACTGCTTCGCGAAGGCAAAAAAGAAATCGCTTGCCCCTGCCCCGTGTTATCAGATAGCCAACCGAAAGACCAGTTCACCTGCATACCTGTAGGACATAGTAAAAAAGAACAACACAGTACACCCCACCAAGTTCAACAGATGCCTGGGCACAACTTTATTCAACCATTGCGGAGTCTTTTGGCTTCGTTAGTTGTGTTGCTAAAGGTCACTAGAAGTGGACACGGCACTGAGAAACAAGTACTGAGGATATTAGAAAGCAGCCATCCATACGTTTATTTTCATGAGAAATATTGATTTTTTCTTTTACGTAAATAACAAAGCCGACGAACAATTAGGCCAAGAATATCACAAGCGACGTTATTGGTTGCATCTTCACTTCATTGTTATGCCTCTCAGTCAAATTCAAAAGAATTCAAGTGTACCTAAATCACCCTTCGCGCTAGTAGGATTCGAACTGGGAACCTTTTGCGCATCCGATGCCCAACAATTTCAGATACGATTGAGGGCGCTCTTTCATCAACTATTTTTAGCGCGTATATTTGGGTTCATAACATGGCAGTGACAGCCAGCACCTCTCATACAGCTTAGGCGGCTGTGTGTGTTGCACAAAATGGTGGCTAACTGATAAGCCCTCACGTGGTCTAAGGGTTCGGGTGCTACCCAGAGGAAGGGGGATTTTTCGCGTGACATGAATTCTTTTCATATTGCATGATACTCGTAACGCTACAGGTAACAAACCACAAATATTGTCCCCATGCTTTTTTCGCATAATTATCAATTGACTTGATTATTTGTGCGTTATACAGAAAATTAGGACATTCAGACAAACACACTTTTTCGTCTTCTGAGAAATGTATTTCCAAACCGATTGGGTATTTTCAGTGTTGTAGCAGTCTTCCTAGCAACTAACATATAAAAGGCAAGACTTCATCCAGGCTATTGTTCTCTACATTTTTATTCTTACTCTGTTCTCTTTCTCCCCCCTTTACCCATTTTCAACCCCTTTTCTTCTTCTTTCGTGCTCTAAACGCAGACTTCTTCAAGGAACTTTTAGCACAGGCGACCTAAATGATTGAACTTTTAAACTACGAACAGGAAGATGGAGGAGTAACGTCGCGCCCACTTGTGACTTTTACGTGATTTCAGTCAGTGATTCTGACTTTTCGAGATGACCGCCCGATTCCAGGAAGAATTTACTTAAGATTCACCAGTCATTCAGTGAAAGAATATCTTGGTCCAGCACTTCCGTGCTGTAACTCCCAGCGATTCGTACACATGGCGAAAAGTTGCCGTAACACACGCCGGTGTAAGATCTGCTCAGAAGAACACCATCATAAGGAGTGCAAGTCATTTCTTCAGCCTACGTGTGCAAACTGTGCAGGTAATCACGCTGCCTCAAATTCAGGCTGCCTGCAAAGTAAACCTGCTGCAAAAATGCGTCGGAATGAGCTCATCCATGGAAGAAAACCGCGCCCCAATGAACCATCCTCAAACCTTGAGATTGTTCATCCTGTACCTGACCCACCTCAGCAGCCACCGCAACAACAGCCGACAAGCACGCCAAGAGAACCGCCAAGAGAACCGCCAAGAGCACACCCGCGAGACCACTCACGAGAAGTACCTTCAAGTAACCCAACCTACGCGTCAAAGCTGCGAACGCCCACGCGACCTCTGCCGGAAAGTAGCAAAACCGGCAGTGCCAGTGTTCGCCCCAACTACAACATCGAAACGTCACGTCATTCGCAACAGGCCTCAGAAAATGAACCATTCAATGGAGACCGTGCCTCTGCATCAGTCATACAATTGATTCTACCAATGCTTTTCGCAGCGCTTAAGATAATCCTGTCTGCTCCACCGGAAGCAAACAACCTGCCAGAAGTAAAAGCCCTGCCGCCTCTGGAAGCACTATTGTGTCAACAATCCGGGTCCAACCTGCGACAAGTAACATATGAATAAGCACTACAAAGATGTCTCCATATACCAGTGGAATGTCGATGGTTTTCGAAGGAAGTGTGCTGAGTTCCGTAAACTCCTTTTGCAGTATAACTTTCCAATACTTTGCCTCCAAAAGGCAGGAATGAATGATGATTTCCGCCTCTCCAACTACGTGATATATAAGTCATCTCGTCGAAGTGGTCCTAGCAGAGTGCATTTGTGCGTCAGAAAGGACCTTCCTTCTCACCAAGTTCACTCAAGTGATTCGGACTTGCCGGAATTCGTCGCTTGCAAAGTATCCTTTGGTGAGCAGTGCGTAAGAGTGATCAATTTTTAACTACAACCTTCAAGCCGCATTTCAGTGGAAGAGCTAACAAATATCTTCAACATTTCTAATTCATATACGTTTATATGCGGAGATTTTAATGCGCACAACATAATCTGGGGTAGTGATCGATGTGATGCACGTGGAAACATTGTTGAGTGTGCCGCAGACAAATGCGATTTGACAATTTTAAATGACGGCTCCTCATCTTTTCTCCGAGGGCATATTTACCCGAGTTGCATCGATGTAACCTTGTGTTCCCAAGATCTAGTGAATGGTGTGGTATGGACAACGGATGTAGAAACACGTGGGAGTGACCATTTTCCCATTATAATAAATCACCCCTACTTGCGAAATGGCGACATCAGATGCTACAGCAAACTGACGAACTGGAAAGCTTTTCGGTACCACCTAACAGACCAAAATAGTGAACTCACGACAGTTCAAAGCTTTACTGAATTTCTGCAAGATAATGCGAATAAATGTACAAAGAAAGTCCCGATTCCAAAAGACTATGCTGCAGTCGATGGAGAGTATGAACATCTAAGAGCCATCAGACGACGTTCAGAAAGGACATATTGACGCAGTGGAAGATTAGAAGCATACAAAAATGCACAGAAAATCCACAGTGTAATGCGCAGACGGCTTGAAAATTTAGGTAAACGACGCTGGCGTGATTTTTGTGGCACGCTCTCTTCACACACACCTGTTCCAAGAATTTGGCTTGTATTCGAGCATTTAGTGGCCCTGTATCACAGAGCTTCCCATTTCGTGCTCTTGCTGTAGCCTTGGACAAACCGGAAGCTGTGGTAGCAGATGAATTTTTGTCAACTTATCAGTAGGCCCGCCGCATCACAATGTGCCTTATTTGTTAATTCTGTCGCGTTAGACAGCCATAAAATTAATGCTTGCTTTTGGGCCCAGCATCCTCCACTAGGCCCTGTATTTACGTTAAGGGAGCTGCAGTGTGCTATAGCATCATCTCGTCAAAAATCGGCCTCTGGACCGGACGGCAATACGTACAATATGCTAAAGAACCTTGGGCCCAAAGGCACAACTATTCTCTTAGATATTTACAATAACCTATGGATGCAAGAAATTGTACCCGAGTCTTGGAAGTCTGCTCGCATCATTCCGACCTTAAAACCGGCTAAGACGCCCTTGAACCTTGAATCCTTCCGTCCAATCAGTCTGACAAGCTGTCCATGTAAGGTAATGGAAAAAATGATTGATGCGCGACTTCAATGGTGGTGCAACAAAACTGGTGTATTTTCCAACTACTTAACAGGTTTTAGAAAACCGAGATGCACAATGGATGCAATACTGGACTTAGTAACATATGTGGAGCATTAACGCGCCTGTGGTAGTTTGACGGTCGCATGCAGTGTTCTTGGACATCAAAAGGGCATTTGACACAGTCAGTCACACTCATGTTCTGCTGAGTATGTTGGAACTCAGACTGTCCGGCAGGTCTTTGCAGTGGGTATCTAAATTTTTATCAGGTCGCAAAATATTCATTCATACGAGCGAAGGAAAAAGTGCAGAACACGACGTCAGAGAGGGAGTGCCACAAGGGAGCGTACTCAGCCCTTTTCTTTTCAACTGTGTTATGGATGATTTAGCTAAAAGACTGCCTTCCGGGTTGAAATACTCCTTATATGCAGATGATCTGTGCTATAGGGCATCTGGCACGGATACACGGTTAATTCAGACTGCATTGCAAGACGGAATAAATATTATCAACAACTTTTTAAAAGAAAGAGGAATGATTCTATCGCACGCAAAGTCAGCTGTATTGCCCTTCACCCGTAAGAAGTTAAAGAACTTCAATTACCATTTAGAAAGAGAACCACTGATGATTGTAACACAGCATCGGTTTCTCGGAGTAATACTTGATAGGCAGCTATCATGGGCACCTCACATGAAAAAAACTCGAAAACGAGGTGAATGCGCTAGTGAATATACTCCGCAGAATTGCTGGGACATCATGAGGCGGATCTGTATCATCCATGCTCGCTGTTCACAATGCTTTAATACAACAAAAAGTTGTATATTCTGCAGCAGTCTTACGCAGCCTTTCCCGCACTTCAGAGGAGCGACTTCAAAGACTTTTAGCTAGGGAACTGCGCGTCTGCATAGGTGTTCCACGAGCGACTTCCAGCAGCCTTGTCATAGCAGAGACTCGACAACCACCCTTTCCAGCCATGAGAACAATTGAAACATGCCGCCATTTTTTTCGCTTACCGACACAACACAAGGATCACCCATTGGCACTGCAGATTTTACTAAGAGATAAAAGCAATGCTCATAACGATGTACAGAGAAATGTACATATATTACCGAGAAATCAATTTTGAAGCTCTGAAATGGACTATCCTCCATGGCTGCTTGCAATACCAATCATTGAATTCTCAGTGGTGGCATCATCAGAAAGAGAGACATGTTCATCCAAGCTGCTCAACAACTAGCGCTTTATCAGATACACATGCAGTATCCAGGGTACATACACATTTACACAGATGGCTCAAGTACTACAACGTCTTCAACATCGGCATTTATCGTACCACAGCCTAATATTCAGGAATCGTTTAAATTATGTCGCATGACGTCATCTACTACATCTGAGCTCTTCGCTATTCTGTATGCTCTAAAGTTTATAAACTCGGTAGCACACGCTAGAAAATGGGTACTTTTCAGTGACTCACAAGCCGCACTAAGATCACTCTCCAGTACAAACACGACAGTAATAAGTGATAATATGACATACGAAACGCTGAAAGAGCTCACCAAAGCAAAGAAGGCACAACATGAGATCAAATTCCAATGGATACCTGGTCATTGCAACATTCCTGGAAACACAGCTGCCGATGAAGCAGCACGACAAGCACATCGTAAAGACGTTACTATTTCTTTACTAATTTCGAAAAATGAATTGCGTAGTATTATAAAGAATACAACTTTTAGAATGAGCAAAACTGCTTGGTTTGACCAAAGTACAAAAGAGCTGCGATTTTTATCACATCGATCCATTTATTGAATTCAAAATTACGCTGGCAATAGATAGAAGTATGGAGACTCTAATTCACCGATTGAGGCTAGGCACCGCATACACAAAACATTTTTTGCACAGAATCGGCAGAGCTGAAACTCCCGAATGCGAATGTGGATTTATAGATGAAGACGTATGTCACCTTCTCATAGACTGTCCACACCATGACGCGCCGAGACGCCGTCTTAAGTCCGAACTGTTCACATTGGACCGCAGACCATTTAGCATGAAAAAACTTCTGGGCCCGTGGCCAACTGGAGTTTTACAATCACATGCTTTAAAAGCATTAACACGTTTTTTTACAAGACAGCGGGATTGCTGACAAGTATTAAGAAAGAACGAACTTTCATTTGTAACACATGTACTTATTATGTACAGTATGATGTGACACCCATCATGTGTGTGTTGTGAAATGAATGACGTGTCGACTATTATGTACATACGAGCGAATGCATCTTCATAAGGACCAGACGTGTGCTCTGTTGTTTTGTGCTGGTGGGCCGAATATTAACGAGGGACATTATCAGAGACTTCAATCATTGACTTTCAAACATTTCCTTACCATTATGTTGTGATATGTGCGTATAAGTGTGTCTTTGCATATCTGTGCCCGAGTTTTCTATTTTCCATGCACTGCTTTGTATGTTTTGCTTCAAGATACGTGTTCAACTTTCAATCTACGGCTAAGGAGTAGCCGGCGCCATAAAGGTGCGCCAACATCTCCTTATATATCATATCAATAAAAAAAAACGAACAGCAAGCGCACGTTAGCCTTGGACTTCAGGCATGCTATTTGAATGGCCCAAGGTATGCGTAGTTTCTTTCAGTCGTCTATACACCTTCCACAACAAGGTCATCACACGAGTGGTCCCTCTGGGCAACAATTCTAGCGTTTTGGACGGGGACAGTTGATGACACGTTTTTCATTGATTCTATCCACAATTTTTTTTCATCGTAAATGAATTACAACTGCGTAGACATAACAATGCCGTTGATATAAGATTTTTTTATGAGACTGATAGAACCAAAATGTTCTCTACAGTGAATCTACAGAAACCTCAGTGCTCATTGTCTGGTAACAACTTTTCTCGTAGTGGTGATCAGTGAAGGTATCATCCCTCTCAATATTATACGTCAAGTAGTAACTGCTTGCTGCTAATGCGGCATTCCAACGTAAATACTAGGCTTCGGAAGAGTGAAAGCACAGGTTTCGTAGATCAGACGTTCTTCTCAATTATCAAACATTTACTTTACTGTTGAAGCTGCATTTCAACATACTGAAGATGCTACAACGGAGAACAGCTGATCCTCCTGACTAGTTAAAAAATGTGAGTTTTGGTTGTTTGACCCACACAGTCTTGAAGCAAATCTCTGCGGTCCACTTCGTGTCGCAGCTGTTATTCTTTTATTGCTCCAACTGACCAATGCCGTCGCGGTACCGAAACAGTGCATATACTCGCGTTTGAAGCTTTTCACAAGGTTTTCTCCACACGGTTAGGTTGCGCGCGTTCAGGATGACTGCTTTGGAGAGGGGGGGGGGGGTAATGTGGTCATTCATAAGGCACTTCATCACCTGCACATATTTATCATCAGATGGTTTTCTTCATCTCCATCGTTTGTGAGGACCAATTTTTAGCTGATTCTGTGCCACGTTTTGTCACGTCTTCTAATACTAATGAAGGCGTGTAAAGTACTACGTCTAAATTCATGAATCGAAAACTTGAATTAATGAAACACAATTTTACAAAGTTTGTAGTCTAAGGAAATTTCTTCTTTCAGACAGATCACAAATTGGCTCAATGCTTTTATCAACACAAATTAATAAACTAATTTTTTCGACAGAAATAAGCGGTTATTTCCTCGCCCTCTTGACTGTGTATATATTCCCGCCATCTGTGCAATAAAATTGGTTGTAAGTGTGCGCTCTGTCCTATTCCACTGCTCTATGTTTTTTATCAAACGCTCCGGGTGCACTAAAAAAAGTAATTTTTTTTCAAAATTTCTTCGTAATTCTGGGGTGTGCGGCTTTTTCTATCAACGCCTACTCCAACGTGATTGCGTTGAGCGATCTAAGCAATTTAAGCCACAACTTTGGCTTTATTTTGATGCGGATATACTCCTCACTTATGCTTAATAATGAACTCGACATACGGCACCCCTCGTATGTATACTATATGTCACGGTGGCAGTTGCTTTTGTTATTTTGTGTTTGTACCAAACACCGCACTGATCATCTTCTCACAACTTGTTCGCTTGACTTACTCCCAAAACTACTGTATTTGTTGGCCTGTAACAGCCTCGTTTGACGGCCTATATGGCCTACACCACAGGAACATGGACTTTGTACTTATTCACAAGTCCAGGCTTGCATGTTGGTAAAAAGAATGCTGTTAGAGCTTTTGGTTGCTGCTACGTTACAGTAAATAAATATTGAAAGACCTCGAAGAAAGTTTATATGTAACGAACTTTCCGATTCAAACAAATACTGCGACCATAAATATTGCCATAACTTCGTTATATCGTGTTCGAAATGCATGAAGTTTCTAAAAACAAGTGTAGAACCTTACACTTCAGAAGTAGTGACTCGGGCTCGCATACGAGCCAGCTG
This sequence comes from Rhipicephalus microplus, assembly GCF_013339725.1. Classification (NCBI taxonomy): domain Eukaryota; kingdom Metazoa; phylum Arthropoda; class Arachnida; order Ixodida; family Ixodidae; genus Rhipicephalus; species Rhipicephalus microplus. The sequence goes on from NW_023611188.1 coordinate 39,314, forward strand.
GTATAGATCTTAATTTGTTCTAATCTATCATTCCTTCGATGCTTCTTATATTCGAAGCGAAATTGAGTGGAGTCGAATTTGTTGCACGGCGTGATTACCCTTACTGCGTATTCGCAAGCGCTGGCTGAAGCTTTGCCATAACGAGCTTACATGCAAACGCGTTTCTGCCTGTGTAAGGGGCCGGGTAAGACGTTGTGGCCTCCCCCCTTGAGGCCAGTTCACGCTAGCGGCAACCGTTCCCTGACGGCGCGCTGCCGTAGACCGGCGGCCGGCGCCTTACGCAGGAGAGCTGTTCCAAGTGCACGGCAAGCTGCGCCAGCAAGACATCTGAGCCTCCGACAATCATTGGCAGCCCTTCCGAATGCAGTTGTCGACGGTCCCGAATCTATCAAGTGGCCGCCTTGTGCTTTGTATAGCGCGTAAGCCCTGAACTGATGCTTCCACTCGCTTTATGCTCGTGTCCTTAACCTTCGACAAAACAGTAGAATTGATTCGGCGCCGTTTTTGAGAGCCATACTCAAATAATTGATGTTGTAAATATATATATCCGCACAGATTTCACCTATATTCCACATTTGGTGCAACCCCACAACGGAAGTCACTACGTATGCCTCCGCGTTGTAAAGAAGAAGCTAGCCTTCACGCTTATCGGCGCATAAGTCTCACCATCTGGTCAATTCGATGGTGAAAGACTACGTGACATCTTGACTGCTACACCTGGACCCTGGATTGTTATTGGTGATTTCAATGCTCATCACTTGCTTTGGGGAAGCACAAGGATTGATTCCAGAGGCCGGAAACTTGCTGAATTCGCCTCACGCGACGAACTTAACGTTGTGAATGTTGGAGTCCAACGTATTTGCGTGGTTCGAGATATAGCAGTTGCTTGGATCTTGCATTGGTGTCAAGGCGATTCACCCAACAAGTGCGATTGTTCACTGATAGTGAGACTCACTGAAGTGATCATATTCCAACGTATCTGAAAGTCACAGGTTTTGCAACTTCCTCCTCATCAACTAAGAGTTAATTGGGCAATGAGCAAGACAAAGGTGGAAAAGGCATGCGATGATAGTGCGTGCGGCTTCGAGGAGGTTAGGGAAAATGTGATGGATGAGGTTACGTGCGCCTTTAAATACACATCAAAGCGTACGGAATTTGATATAGAACTTGAATGACCATGAACGATTTGTAGGCGGGCTGAGAGGAGGTACAGGCGCACTAATTCGATTCATGGCCTCAGAGACGCTCGACGTCTACAAAAGAAAATCCAACGTCGAATGGACAAGCTGGAGGACCGACGGTGGAAGAAATTTTGTGAATGACTCGATCCTCGCAAACCTATGTCCCATATATGGAGGATGGTGCGTGGCCTTTGCTCGACTCCACAACAACGTCCACTCAGCACATTGACTCTCCATCAAGGCCGCCTGCAGGTTGACGTTGCTGAAGATTTCTGCGTGAGGATTCCGGGCAATGTGGATACCATGAGTGACGAAGTTCTCGGGGATGTTCCTGTAGCATGAGTTTTTGAACTGAATATGTTTTTCTCACTCGAGGAACTGGATGCAGCTCTAGCTACCTGGAGATGTTCATCGTCACCTGGGCCGGATGGTATTACATACGCTGCTTTATACCATCGTGGAAGACGCGGCCGAGACCAGCTACTGAAATGCTACAACCAGTCAAAGAACGATGGCGTCGTTCCAGATAGGTGGAAAGCCAGCGGCTTGGTACCAATCCTCAAACCTGGGAAGTCGCGGCTTGATCTGGCATCATACCGACCCATTGCTCTATCCAGCTGCGTGGGGAAAATAATAGAAAAAATGGTTCTGACACGCCTCGAGTGGTACTTTGAATGCTATAATATACACCCAGAGGCCATGGCTGGCTTTCGAAGAGGCCACTCTTCTATTGATAATCTTATCGACCTCGTGACCTCTGTGCAACAACAGAAATACCTCAAGCGCATCTCGGTTGCAATATTCCTAGATGTGAAAGGTGCATACGACAACGTAACGCAAGATGCCATCCTAGTTGGCTTGCCGAACATTGAAATTGGTGAAGAAATGTTTCAATGGATTCGGAGCTACCTACAGAGGAGATAGTTCTTAGTGCTTACTGCGGAAGGCCGCACCGTTGATCATTACACCGCTCGTGGCGATCCACAAGACGGGGTTCTCAGCCCTACGCTGTTTAACCTCACGATCATTGGCCTTGTACAAAGTATACCTCGATCAGTCAATCATTCTACATACGCTGATGATATATGTATGAGGGCTTCAGCAGTGGCATGACCCCAGGTACGCGCATGGCTCCAAAAAGCAGCGAGAATAACATCGACGTACCTTCATGATCGAGGCCTCACAATTTCCAACGAGAAGTGCGCCTTAGTCCCTTTTACCCGCAAGCCCATGATCTATTATCTTGTTTCCATCGACAACGTGAACCTTTCGTATACGAGGCGTCACCGATTCCTGGGCGTCATTATTGATATAGATCTCTCGTGGAGTGCTCACATCTCGCACTTGAAGAAGAGGCTCAGCTCTATCACACACGTGGTGAGATTTCTCGCTGGTAAAACGTGGGGCACGTCAGTGTCATCTATGCTTCAGCTGTACAGAATGCTCTTCTTGTGATATTTGCGGTAAAGCACGCCCGTGCTTTCCAACGCCGGAAAAACTAACATCACGGTCCTGCAAAGCATTCAAGGCCAAGTCCTCCGCACATGCTTGGGGCTACCTCGGTGCGCTAATACGTTAGCAACAATTTGTATTGCTAAATACCATCTGATCACGACATATATAACTGTCGACACACTTCGGACACATATCCGTCACATATCCAGAGTGCCTAACCTCCACCTTGCTAACTTGCCACTAGAAAGACCAAAGGCAGCGTTTTCCAAAGTTGTTGCGGCTAACCAGAATTCCATCTCGTGGAGATTCTCTCCCGCAACCATACCACTATCTCCAGAGTGGTGCATGAAAAGACCCACCATGCACCTTGAAGTGCCGGGGATATCTAAAAAGGCAAGCCTGTCATCTGCAGCCCTCAAGCAGATCTCACAGGACATTTTGCATTTGTCGTATGCTAACCGAATTCATGTTTACACGGACGGCTTGGTCTCGGGAAGTTCGACAGGTGCCTTTGTCATACCATCTCGATCAATCACCGTCAATGCCAAGACATCACACGTCACGACATCTATAGGATCCGAGCACGCCGCTCTGCGAGCCGCTGTGGAGTTTGTTACGCAAGAATCCCCTAGTAGATGGGCCATTATCTGCGACTCCAAGGCAGCCCTTCAATGCGTACGAAGTCTACGACGTGGAAACTACCACCAGATGGTGAATCGTATTAATTTTGTCATCGCGCCGCTGATCAAGGACACGACATTGTTTTACAATGGTTGCCAGGCTACGGTGGCATCAGTGGTAACCACCTCGCTGACGACGCTGCCCGATGTGCCCACGATGGAGCGCCCACACTGTTAATACCCTTGTCTAGAGTAGACGCAGCTAGAGAACTTCGTCACATCACGCATAATGCCACGCTTGCGCACTGGAATTCTCCACTTAACTCCTATCATCGCCCTAAGAACCTTAAGTCATTACTCCAAAAACAACTGCCATCCAATATTTCTCGACGTGACGCTGCAATGCTGTGCCGGCTGTGGACTGGGGTAGCATTTACTAAGTCATTCAGCCATCGCATTGGCATGGCAGATTCATCTATGTGTGAAAGCTGCAACTGTATAGAGACTATTGAACATCTCTTGTGCCACTGGGCCCAATTTGATGAAGATCACCGGACTCTCTAGTGTGCCTTGAATAGACTTGATGACCGGCAGTTTACTGAAGCAAAGATCTTGGGAGCCTGGTCGCGCAGCACATCAGCACAGAAAGCCACACGAGCCCTCCTGAGATACTTGACAGGAACTTCATTGAGGGACCACCTGTGAAACTCGGCATTGTGTGTGTGATGTGACATGTGTCTATCCTTCTCTCTCTTTTTTTACTGCCCTCCCCCCTCTGCAAGGGTAGGGTAGTAAACTGGACGCATAGTCTAGTTAACCTGCCTACTTTTCCTACATTTCTTCTCTTTCTCTCTCTCTCTTGCAAGCTTAAGCAAACATTTCCGAATCTCGGAGGGCATACATTACACGTTTGTCAGTTGTTGCTGATACTGGATAGTGGTCGCCGTTTGTCCAAATGCCTGCTTTGGGAGACGTTGTTTTAAATTGCTGTGCGCTTTTTCAAATATCAGACAGGCTAAAATGATCTATTCATTGCTGGAATGTAGTCTTGGAACATGGCGTACGACATAGCGTGAAAACCGCGGAGCTAGAAGCAAGCAGCTCGAAGTGTTCCACGGCAGACGCAGGCATTGCGGAGGGGCGAAAGCAGACGACACGGCTCAATCATGTCGCTTTTCCGTCACCGATTGGCTGAACCACTCTCCGGCAAACGGCAAACTGCACAAAAATGGGTCTCGGACCCATTTTTTCCAACGGCGAAAAACCGCATACGCGCGTGAAGCAAAGAGCCACGCAAGGCTGCCTGAGAACGTCAAACGTGAAACGTCGAGGCATGATTGCCGCTGGCGTGAACAGGCCCGAATGGCAGACGTGCGCGAAGGAAACAGCCGCGCACGGCTGCCTGAGAACGTCAAACGGCAAGGCGTGCTTGCCGCTAGCGTCAACCGGCCCTCACACTCACTATGCATTAGATGCCTGCCGTGATCGCGGAGGAGCGGGGGAGCAGCGGAAGGCTCGACGCGCCGAATCGCAACATAGACGCCGGGAAGCGGACGCCGAGCATCGGTCTAGGGAAGCCCAGCGAAAGCCGCAACGTCAGCGGGAAAATGCTACGGATGAAACACGGGCTCTACATGCCGAAACGAAACGGCCACGTCAGCAGGCAAAACTTGCCGTACGCAATGCCGGCGTCGTAGCCAAGCGTCAGCGTAGAGCGCACGCGTACGCTGCGGACAGACGACGCGAGTTAAATGCCCGGGCTGAATGCCTCGCTAGACAACTTGAACGCCCAGGCTTTGACGGTACCGACGCCACTAAACAACATTAAATATGATGGTAACACTAAATACGCAACAATAACGCAAACATAATCGAAAAAACCCAGTCAAACCGATGCAGACGCGGAAAGCACCCTGCGTTCCTCTTCGCACAGACTCACATCCCTTTTAGCGGTAAACGATGTAATTTTTAAATGCGAAGTATTTCTTAGCGAAATTCAGCTGCTTTGGCCGTATCCATTCATCCGTCCATCCATCCATCTTTCCACCCATCCATCCGTTCATCGATCCTTCCATCTATGCATCCATCCATCCATCCATCCATCCATCCATCCATCTATATATCCATCCATCCATCCATCCATCCATCCATCCATCCATCCATCCATCCATCCATCCATCCATCCATTCATTCATTCATTCATTCATTCATTCATTCATTCATTCATCCATTCATTCATTCATTCATTCATCCATCCATCCGTCCATCCATTCATCCATCCGTCCATCCATCCGTCCGTCTATCTATCTATCTATCTATCTATCTATCTATCTATCTATCTATCTATCTATCTATCTATCTATCTATCTATCTATCTATCTATCTATATATCTATCTATCTATATATCTATCTATCTATCTATCTATCTATCTATCTATCTATCTATCTATCTATCTATCTATCTATCTATCTATCTATCTATCTATCTATCTATCTATCTATCTATCTATCTATCTATTTATCTATCTATCTATCTATCTATCTATCTATCTATCTAGCTGCCTACAAATATTAGCTCTCCTAGCTGTTTCGAGAATTGTATCTATACCACAATTTGTATGACATATCACTGCTGTATCACGAGCATGAATGACTAGCCGTAACACAAAAATCATGACATGTATGTGATAAAAGTCATAATTTACATGTCCTGCTTTTGCTGCTCGCGCGGTAGTTTTATTAACATATTATATATAGCAAAACTGATATTGTATGACATAACTGCATGGCAAACATAAGTGACAGGCCCTAAAAGTATATTCATGACATGTGCGTCATGTAGGTCATGACTACATGCCGTGCTCATGGATCGCTGGCGGTCGTTTCTCTACCTTGACATGTACCAAATTCGGTACTACGAGACCTGAATGGATGACGAAGGTATGACTAGTGCAAACATGATAATCATAACATACATGTCATGTGAGAACAGGACTACATACCACGCCCATGATGCGTGGCTGTTTCGCTAGCTTGACATACCAAATTTGGTTTTACGTGACATGATTAGACGACGAAGGTAATGACACCTCCAAACATAATAATTATAACATGCGTGTCATGTAAACATGACTGTATCACACGCTCATGATGCCCTCGCAACCGTTCGGCAAGCTTCACATATAGCAAATGTTGTATTATATGACGTGAATGGATGATGAAGGTATATGACTGGTGCAAACATGATAGACATGACATGCGTGTCATCTAAGAACATAGATACACACCACACTCATGATGCGCAGCCGTTTTGATATTTTCACATACAGCAAATTAGGCATATTATGTGACGTGAATAGAAGACGAAGGTAAATTACACGCCCGAACGTGATAATCGTGATTATGTTTGTGATATAATACATCAATACCTGCTACGCTTATCGCGCGCTCTCGGCCGTTTAACTTGCTTCACATATTTTAGGTTTGGTATTACGTGACGTGTATAGAGAAAGGTATACAAATTACACGTCCGAACCTGAAAATCATGGCACGGGTGTCATATAAAACATTACGACATCCTACGCTCATAACGCGCTCGCGGCCGTTTTTCTAGCTTCACATATACCAAATTTCGTATTACGTGATGTCAATGGACGACAAACACAAATGCAAGGCGCAAACATGATAATTGAATGGAAGTCAGTTGCGGCATAATTTACATGCCTACCAATAATGGTGCCAGCATTTCAAACGTTAGTGGTGCCACCGTTATGTGACTATAAACAACATACTTGCACCTTATCTGGGTGCGTGAGTGCGCGTAATATTTCTAATTGTGTTTACTGTGTACTACGTTTGTCCACCTCGTAATGTTGTGCTAATTTTATAGTGACATAACAACCTTCCTCGTTCGTTCTTTGCATATCATTGATTATCATTGTACGTGAGATCGGCCAAATTTAATTTAGAGTGACATTTTATTATTATATGTTTTGCTTTTTTTCAGTTTCTGTGCACGCATGAGCCAATATGGTTATATAACACCACATCAAGCGCTGTTCGTGAATGCGAAGTGGATCAAATGATGATGATAAACAGACTTTCAGTTCTTCTGATGCGATCTTATTACGAAAAGAAAACAAAGTATCCGAAAATTCATGCTATAATTTAGGTATTCTTTCTTGACACACCCGCTTCAATTTTCAGGGTTTCTGTCTATATTCAAGGAATGTTTGATCCAAGTGATAAAAATCGCATGTTTATTACCATTCCAAGAGAAGCAAAAGGTAGGAGTCGTTTTATACTTAAAAACACCTTTACGGATAAAATATTATGCTTGTCTTCTGACGGGGTGTGTATCCTGCGGGTTACATAAATTTATATTTTTACTTCACTTAGGAACGCGGTATATGCTAAAAACATGAACCATGAAAACTGAAGTTATTAAGAAACAATTTAATTGCAATCTTTAAAGTTTGCTACATTAGTTTTGTATTAGATATGCAGCTGATTGTGGGCTTTTTTGCTATTGTTTTGCAAATAGTGGTAAAGTTAACGGTGTCTGGATGGAACGGCAGTAAGAATAAAACTGACACCGTAATAACGTAACGAAAACACGATACATAGTGTGAATCTTTGCAAACTTGTGAGTATTACAACACATTGAACGTGATTAAGGGGTAGTAAGTCATTTTTACTTACATTTCAGCGATTGTGCAGAGCGTTACTGAGGAGTTGATGTATCTGAGTAAGAAGTCAAGATGTGCAGTTATCAGGATTACAGTACTTCCAGGTAAGTTTGGCTATGCACGGTACTTTTCCCGCAGAGTAAACGTTGCGGCATATAAGTGGACTATTTTATGTCGTAATAGTTGCTCTTTCTCTTGGCCACCGTGGTCACAACTGGTTATATAAATGCGGTATATGTAGAGTAAAACAAGGTTTCTACACCGTCCGAGTGCCTACTCGTGTGCACGTTGAGGTGCCACTAGAAATTGCCACAGTCCACTTCTGTGGTGTGCTTCATAAACTCACTGTGATTTGGGTATGTAAAACTTGCAGTATACATAATATTAGTAATACTAGCAGTCGCGTAGCCAACCAAGACTTCACTGGCTATAACAACAACAACAACAACAACAACAACAACAACAACAACAACAACAACAACAACAACAACAACAACAACAACAACAACAACAACAACAACAACAATAATAATAATAATAATAATAATAATTTTATTATATTATTATTATTATTATTATTATTATTATTATTATTATTATTATTATTATTATTATTATTATTATTATTATTATTATTATTATTATTATTATTATTATTATTATTATTATTATTATTATTACTAATATTATTATTATTATTTCGTGCGTTTTGTGCGACAAAATGTTTGCCTATCCGAGGTTCTTAAAAGGTGCATAACCATTTGTTTACAAAGTTTGGTACATTATGCTTTCACTGCAAGTGCGCCTACCATGACTGGAATGATGAGATGATCAATATTGCCGGGCTCGCTGCACAGCGTCTCTAATAATCATACCCCAATTCTAAATGTAAAACCACAGATATTTTTACTGCAACCTGCATCGAACTCCCTCTCACGCATAAATATTTTTTTTGTCTATGACGTCAACGCTAAGCTACGAAGGCGGTTAACACGATGTACTACGGGGCTTAACAAATATAGAGAACTAAAAGGGCTCTCTCATCCTATGAATATAGGGAACTGGCAGATATGCGGTGCTGAAATTGAGCCAGGAGCCAAGTTTAACGCAGCCGATCAATATGTTTGTGACCGTCGAGGCGGGGAGCTTTCCCTGAACTTTCCATCTAATGTACATGTCCGCATCGTTCTAACATGATGAAAGCGCGTTCAGCTGCTGCCAAAAGCGGGAATCCATGGCGCGCATACAGAAGCTTAAAATGGGAGAGCGCGCTAAAAGTAATTCGAAAGCTTACACAATAAAACGATCACAATTATTTCACACCTTTACAGATATGCTGAGCCAGCAGCAAACCTCATTGAGACATGCTCACTAATTTTAGGCTCCAGTTTTTCTCGCAATTGTTGATCCTGCTAAAACCTACTACACGTCAAAATGAGGTTATATATATAAAAAAAAATCCATCTGGAAACAACAGTGGAGTTTTTGTGAAGCTCCCGCCAATCAACCGTGGCCTCTATGGGCACTTTCGGAATACTTTTTCGTAGTGTGTCAGCGACGTGGGCGTGCAGGAAATGTCAATTACACAATACCGCCTAGCGGCCAATGTTACGTTACACTTGTATTCAATGTCAGAATTGGCGTTTGGGCAATCAGCTCTGTCACATGGCTGCAAAAAACCACCCCAGCGCACTGACGGCCTTGTCAGAGTCCGTATGAAGTAGACTTCTTGCGTGATTAGGCGAAGCCAGATGATATGTTACAGCTTGAGAGCGGAATAGACGTTTCAGGTGCGAAGTGTCATACGGTCGAGCTCAATCTGGTGTGCAGCGTATTCGCCCTCTCTTAAGCTCCCGTGTCTCCTGCCTCGCAACGCCGACGCAGACAGCGTCTGCTAGTCTAAGCTCACTCCACACTCTCTCTCCTCTAGACGTGTAATGGTGTAATTTTCATTTATTACGCTGTAATAACTGCAGAGATAAGAGTACCCGAGAGTTACCAAGACTTCTGTTGAGCATATTTTTAAATAAAAGGTGTGCAAGTGAAGGTAAAAACCTCTACTATCGGTTCGGTGACAACTCTGTTCGGTGACAACTTATCTTGACATTGAATCGCAGGCTGTAGTAGCGGGGATTGCGCACAGTCGTGTTGCTCAACAAGTATTACGGCAGCTTGCGGCTGGTTTTTGTTTCGCTCGCTCGCAATGTGAACACGTTCAAAAAACTATTGACGAAAACGTGAATTATATCAACATTTCGATAGCTCAGTGTAAATTTTAATGTTGTATCAAGGTATATGTAAACTGGTAGCGTAACTTCCATAGAAGCCCATTAATTCACTAGGTAGCGGCATGTCATCGTCGCCATCTATGTATGGAAGGGACAACCAACAGCGAACAAAAAATGATCAATATGTGGGGTTTAACGTGCCAAAACCACCATATGGGCAAACGAAAAGTATAAAAAGTATGACATCGCAACCGGAAGTGGTAGCGACGTCGTGCGTTTGCGCTACATGGCGCGATATTGAAATGTTTCTTAATTTTTAAGCTTTTACATTCCGTTATTAATAGGCAATTTTATTGCGCCTCGTGGCTCACTAATCGCATGCGGCAAAGAAAAGAAAAAAAAACATTAGGAGAGCAAAGACACCTTACACTACCCAAACGGCGTACTTACCAAGCGCACAAAAAACTTTGAGAATACAATTGCGGCACAACTGTTCACAATCTTAACAGCATATTAGTTCAAAAACTCACGTTTCCCAATCGTCGAAAATTACTGCAGCAAGACAGCAGCTTTGAAAGTGTAGCTTTGGAAACCGTAGAGCGCAGCGTCTCGTTGCTTTGCATGAGGCATTCGCCGTCACCAAAGGCGAGGGCACGCCAGACGTGCGCCAGCGAATGCAGTCGACAGTCACAGCAGTGGCAATGGACACATTCTGTGAGCTAGTTCAGGTCTGAATTGTCACCCCTGTCAACATCACATAAGAAAATGATTAAACTACGGAAGGTAAGCACGAAGCAATCACGGAAACGTGAGCTATGCCTCGTTCACCTCGCAATGCACCGAACCAAACAACACACACAACTAAACAGAACCTCTGATAGCAGATTGTCTGAATACGCCCCTCAACCCAAGGTATATGTACACGAGTAGCGTAACTTCCATAGAAGCCCGTGTATGCAGTAGTTGGCGGCTCGCCAACGTCGCCTCCAACGTATAGAGGGGACAACTAACAGCAAACAAAAAATAAGAATAAAATATGACGTCACAACTTGAAGTGGTAGTGGCGTAGTGCATTTGTTCGTCATGGCGCGAAATTGAAATTTTTTTATTTGCTGACTATTTGCATGCCGTTAAATGTACGCGATTGCATTGTGCGTTAGAGCTCGCTAATTACGTGCGCAATAGAAAACGAAGACCAACAGAAAAGACTGAGGAAGCAGGGTTGTTTTATTAGCCAAATAGCGTACGGGCTACTCACACCGAAAACATAAAGCGTGATATCACGACCACGATAGCACAAAGTTCGAAAACTCATGTCGCACAGTCACGGAAAACCGCAGCAGCGAGAAAGCAAGCAGCCTTGATAATATAGCTTTGGTGACCGTAGAATACAGCGTCCGTGATGGTACAGCGTGCCGCTGTCACCATCACCAAAGGCTGTGTGCCAGCGAAGGCGGTCAGCTGTCACAGGAGCGGCTATTTACACATGAGAGCTCGTTCAGCTCTGAACTGTCACGCTAATGAAGAGCACATAAGCAAATAAACTACATAAGGTACGCACGGAGCCACCACGCAAAAGTAGGCGATGTCTCGCTGACCCGGCAATGCGCCGAACACAAGCCCTGATAGCAGATTGCCTGGATACGCCCCCCATTTTCGGCCCTCGATCAAAAATGAGGCAATCAGCCATTTCACCAAATGTAAGATAAACCATAAAGTAAATGTACAGTTAGCTTTGACGTATATAAAATTACGACTATTCGAAAGGAAATTTTAAATTGGTTGGTTGTTCAAACAATTTCAATTGGTTTTGGTTGTTTGTCCCTTCCTCACCCAGTCACACTTCAGTCATGAGCGGGCGTTGAAGCTCATGGCAATATGTTTACGACACTTTTCTTTCCGTGTCTCGTGACCTATGCAATTTTATCATGATCGTATTATGAGCATATGTATTTTACTTTAAAACCTTAAATGCCCATTTGCGCAGCACAATCAGCCACTGCGCCACGGGTGCTCGTCTCACTCTTGAAAGCGAGTGGGCTGAAAATATGGTGTATACTACGAACGAAGGAAACGGAAGACATTCCTGCGAAGTGAACAATACATGTGTTCTACCTACGGCTTGCTCCAACTGTTTCATCTTCCAAATAAATAAAGCAGAACTTTGGGGCCGTCACTTCCACTCAGCGACCACTTTTCTCGAGAGCATGCTCTCAAGAGAAGTTGTCGCCGAGTTTAGGTGCGATAATTGTAGGTGAATAGACAATATGTAATGTTCTCGGCATCCAGCACTTCTGCTACAGAATAGCTATTAGGGTCGAGGTCACGTGTATCGTACATGAATATGTGGGGTTTAACGTCCCAAAACCACCATAAGATTATGAGAGACGTCATAATGGAGGGCTCCGGAAATTTCGACCACCTGGGGTTCTTTATTGTGCACCAAAATCTGAGCACATGGGCGTACAACTTTTCCGCCTCCATTGGAAATGCAGCCGCCGCAGCCGGGATTCGATCCCGCGACCTGCGGGTCAGCAGCCGAGTGCCTTAGCCACTGGACCACCGCGGCGGGACGCGTGTATTGTACTTGAAAAGTGATCATCATCTTTTACCGGAACGCACAGAGCCACCACCGATTCACATGGTACATAGGGTTAACAAGTGATGATGCAAAGTTCTTACCGCAATCGGTGTTCCTCTGCAGTGTTTTTTTCGTGTTTTTGGTAGACCAGAGTTATTCTACGTTTCAAAATTTTCTGGCACATATACGCTATAACAGTTACAGCAGAACTGTTATGACCGAGATTTTGCTGCATGTACAGTACGAAAGTGATATATAAGCATAACAGATAACGCAGGCGCTAGTAAAAGATATTGTATAGTGTAGAAAGGGATGAAAAAAAAAAGAAGCTGAGTGGGTGAAAGCCTCGCCAAGTGCGGACGAGCTAGATGCCCACCAGATACAGCAAACCCTTGTTGGCTTATTCCGTCTGTGCCAATTAATACGTCACATTTTTTTATCTTACGTTTTTACTAAGATTAAGCATAAAATAAATATTGCTTTCATTTTCTTTCTTTCTAGGTCTTGAATCTGCAGGTAAGTAGTAAATGAACATGATACATTACTGAATAAACTGCGATAAGTTGAGTGCTCATACAAAAGGGTGGTCTCGAATACAGTTCCTCCCGTGGAGATTTTGGAACATGCTAAAGTCGAAAATAGAGCAGAGATGTTGAACATTGAAGTTGTGCTTAGACCAAGATCAAGGGACTTTTTTATAACGGCACTAAATCCTCAGGAACATAAGCAGTTCTTCTGATGATCATGATACTTTTACCTGTTTCTTTTCTTTAGGTTCACAGAAGAAAACAAGCTGAACGCATTATAATTCAAATATGGCGAACACGGAATGCTGAAGTTGGCGGCCAGCATCAGAATTGGTCTCTCCCCGCGTTTGCATAATGCAGGCTCACAGTCATGCAAAATATTTTACTTTTGAGGCAATTTCTTTTTCAGTACTGGGAAGGTTTTTTAAAGCAGCACGTCCGACTTAGATGTTAGTGCCTGACAACTGTCGATATGACACTGTTGGCTTCCACGCACACCAGCTGACGATTAGTAGTTATGCCACGCAGTCTCTATGCTATGTCATAGGACGCGCAAAGGTTTTATTGATGCAGGCGCGTGTGCTGCTTAATGTGCTTTGCTTATCTCTCTTCCCTCTCTTCTCTCTATTTTTTATCTCCCCCATCCCCCTCACATGCGCAGCGTAGCAAACCGGCTGCCTATAGACTGGTTAACCTCCCTGTCGTTCTTTTTCTCCTATTTTCTTTCCTTCCCTGATAGCGTAGACGACGTAAGGCAAGGAACTTCTACATGGTTCATGCAATGGGAAGACCTACATTCTCTTGAACAACTGTGCTTTAAAAACAAGCGAATTTGTCTTCCAAGCACTCAAAGTAATGAAAAGGCTGTTCATGTGGATTCAGGAAGAAAGTAGCGAATACGCTCTGAGTGGTTCTCATAATCAGGCTATTATGACTACCAAGGACATAGATTACTATTGAAATCTTAAGGTGCACGTTCTGTGCACAAAGAAAACAGACACACTTAAGCAGTGTATGCCACTGAAGTTTTCATTATTTTCCACAGAATAGTTATATGTATTCCCTGTAAGAGATGGCAAATGTATTGTTGAAACTTTGCATTCGCATTACACATCTTGCGATTGTGGCTTCTACAAGGGGTGAGAATGAACTACACCACGATACATTTCGTTGATGCGCTTGCTGACAGAACTGTTAAAGGGGTGGTGCCATCAAATTTCTAGGCTAGAACGGGCCTTTTCTGGGTTTCCTCTGTATGCTAGGAAACTCCTAGCATACAGAGGAAACGAGCGGACACAGCAAACGTTTATAGTATATTTTATTTCACCTCTAAAATGTACCTAAATGCTTATGCTTCACCTTCGAGTCACCATAGGCGAACTCATAAGGCTCCCTGCGATATTTCACGAAATCGTTTACTGGCCTTTTGCTCGCTAATGGTTTCGCTTCAAAACAATCATTATTGTACATAATTGACCTCATCAGCAGATTTATTATTCTGTTAATCACAATGGCGGTCGTCATCTTCACCATACAAATATCCTTGCTCGCTGACAGCTCTGCCATCGCGTTTCACAGCATGAATATCTTTGTTGATAACTCTAAGCAGTTTATCATCATGCCAAAAGTTGAAATGTTTCACCTCGTAATAGGCACAGTGCAGCAGGCATCTGCTTGCCCAACGCACTACTTAAAAGCTCCCCGAGTGACAACATTCGTTACGTCAATAGGCAACTAAACATTCATAACTGGTATCAATTCAAAACACAGTGCATATCCGGAATAAATCTAAAACTGTGAGCAACGCCCCAATACTTACGATTTTTTGCGTAGAGCAGCGCGGTCGCGAAACAGGACTAGTGATCATAAGCGGGTTGTTTCACGTTTTACAAGAACCTCGTAGGCACGGCGTCTACAAATTGAAATGCCCCTGTGAAAACTTGTTATCAATATGTGGTCGCACGCAGTACAACAAAAATTACACAATAAAAAAGCGTAAGCAATCTTTTTCTCGAATAACCTCATGCGGTTCTAAAGGTTTTAGGTTTTAAAGGTGGTCTTGACTATAGAATATGTTTGTGCATCGCCAGAAGAAAACGCATAATTTCTTTGAGAGCAGCCATATTATGTCCACCACGCTGGCATAGCGGTTAACTTACTTGGCTGCTCACCCGAAGAGGCAAGTTCAATTGCAGCTACTACGGTAGCTTTTCGACGGAAACATGATGCGTAAGGTTCGTGTACTGTGTGACTCCAGTGCACCTTAAAAAATACCAGGGGTAAAAATTCCCGAAGCCCTCAACTACGGCTGCCATCGTAATCATGCAGTGCCTTTCTGATGTAAAACCTGACCAATTTTATTACAGTGGTCATGTGAACCTACTTGTTAAGAATACCAGAGCTATGCTAAAATTTCACACCACTTTCTGCGGCAAGATTATATCAGTACCATCGCTAACGCTGCCGTGCCCCTCTTTCTTCATTTATGCTTCCCTTTTAAAAGTTGTAACCTTATCTTTAGACAGTGCACTAGGATATTCTAGAAGACGCTACTTACCTTTTTCAGGCATTTTTGTTATTGCCGGCATGTTTGTGTTGACTAAAGGCTTTTTTGAAAAGACTCTACCGCATCTTTGGAAGTGATCCTTATGTGAAACAAAACAACTGCTGCTCAAACACAAGCGGTTTGTCGTACCAGATTCCTTTCTCTGAAACTTGCACTGGTCCATTCTAGTTCAACTTAACAAATGCAAATGCTCTTAGGTAATAGGACTAGATACACGGCAATGCAATAAGAACAATGCAATAGGGCACCGACATATTTTTCACTATTGCATCTACAACCATTTTCCTGTTTATTTCGGTGGGACGAAATACCCCCCTTGCCCCTGCAAGAAAAACAGATTTTGTTATTACTGACTAGCATGCGATGGCTATGCTCTTGGCATGCGTCCAAACCAAGTTCCAAAGTTGTTTTATTTCTTTTTTTTTAGGTCCCGAACTCATCTATGACCTCAGAGTTCGAAACTCCTCTTTATCGCGTGGACCTAGCAAAGGATGTATGAAAAATTTCGCAAAGTTCGCTAGAGCACCTTCTCCGGTATATCAGCCGAAATGTCAAGAGATACTCAACACGAAGATAGAGCAACAACTTATCATTCAAGGACAACAAGTACCAAGAAAACACCATCTCCGCTAGGTTTTTGTCTCTGCACCTGATTATGTATTTAAGGGCTGTTTAAAATCATTGTAAGACAAATAAAATTCCAGTATACTTTTACATACTCAATTAGGCGAACTGAGTGCCAGAATATTCAGTGTTTCACACGAGCAGTAATGAGTACTGGCTGCACCGACAGACGCTCCTATGTTTAAATGCACATATATACCCTAAAAGCTCAGGGGTATAGTATTGAATGCCGTGTTCGAAAATCAAAGGGTTGGTCTTTGTTGGCAACAGGTTGCCTTTTCGTCCTCTTCCTTGATTTTTATAGCACAATTATTTCTAATAACTTACCTTTTACATTCCTCGGCATCATTGTCTCTTAGTTTTCATTACTATTCTTCGTAAAAGAAAAAAAAATGGGCCAGGAAAGTTACACTTTATTTATGTTTGTTACCGTGTTTCTTAAGTTGTAAGTGAAATCCCACTGCGCGTTAGTCGCGTCTCTCACAACTACTAATAATGTTTTAGTATGCGTCTATGACTCACAAGAAATGAGCTTTAGGGTATATAGTTTGACGAGTGCGGCGAGTTGGGCGGGTTGGTAACGATGCATGACTAAGAAATCTTAGCGCCACAAAACGGAGACAAAAGAAAGAAACGTAGACGCGCTCGTGTTGCGCTCGTGTTGTCTACGTTTCTTTCTTTTGTCTCCGTTTTGTGGCGCTAAGATTTCTTAGTCATATATAGTTTCAATGATTGTGTTTTCTAAGTTACAATATTTATTCTCCACTTTGTTTTGTGATATTTACAACAAAAGGGCATCAGGAAGGACAAAGTAGCTGAAATAGATACTTAGGCCACTTGGTACCCCTTATTGAAATTTACAAACTGGGAGACCTTTTTTAATAGCTATTCTCTTTGCTTTATATGCGCAGACATAGATTGCGCGGTTGTGACTAACAAACGTTGTGGCGAGCTATCGCTGTTGTCGGCGTCATTTTTTGCGGGCCTCCATCTTTTGCGCTGTTTTCATTTCGCATAAATTCAGTGATTCTTACACTTTGAATGCTCAAGCATATACATGCCCACTCAACACAAACAAAAACTACCAGTTCGTGCCTATGTCAAGTCAAATTATCGCTCCTATATTAAATAACAAAAATAAGGCTAGGATTACACTACTCATGCAAACGTTAAACGTTAAACGTTACACTATCCATGCAAACCTTAGGAGCTTAACGTGGGCGCCAAACCTAACGTAGAAAACTGGCTGGGGCACCATCGGTAGAAGCGCAGACCTTTCATCGCTCGTACTCCGCGCGCACAGCAGGCAAGCTTAGCGCGGCGGCTCCGCGGAATAGCCATGTCCGGCTAATAAGCATAAGCTAGCGCGAAGGAATTCAGTCCTGCGAAGTTGAGGGAAATTTTTTTCGATTCAGGTTTTTTAGGTTTATGCCGGAGAAACAGGAACTTTGCCATTTTGTCGAAATGTTTGCATGTCGCTACTAAATAGAATTCTGAAATTAAATTTCATATTTCCTGGACAGATCTTGTGCTTAAGTTAGTATGGTTACTTTTGTTGTTTTTTCATAGACTGTCATATATTCACTTTGACCATTCATTTTGCCAACATACAGAGACACTTCCCAGAACCAAGCTACTTCACTGATTCAAATGTATGTTTACGAAGGTGATGACACGCAGTATTGCATAGTGGAATGTACAATTTTTGTCTGTTTATCCAAATCAATAAACACTCACATATACTGTTCAAGCTTTCTCGATATAACATGCCCACTACCCGCTATTAGCGCTGAAAGTTTTACTTAAATATGGGATGCGCTTCGTCTCGAATGCGATGTCTATCCGTACGCGGTAAGGTGTGCGTCATGTGATAGCTGAGTGGCACGTAGTTATGCGAAATTTCAGTGATCCGGTATAGGCATGACCTTCGGCGTCACTACCTGCAAAGCCATTTTCTCTTTTACAACATTTGACAATTTTAGTTTGGATTGAAACTTCCTGGTGTCAGCATTTTGGCTGACTGCGGCAGCCCCCAAATTAAGATATCGGCATACCCGTCAAAATTCTCAAGTATCATTAGTATCAGCCAGCGTCCTTTTAGTTCTTGAAATGGTTCAACTTGCACAGTTTGCGTATAAAAATCCACGTCACCGATTAGGAAGTGCGTTAGTGGCTCTGCGATCCACGCAGTTTTCTTGACGAAACTTCTGCAGGAGACACGGAAGCCGAAAAATTGGCGTACGGTTTTCTTGTGGTTGGGTGACGGGAAGGCAGCGTTGGCAACGGTTTTCAGTGGGTATGGTTCGATGCCAGACTTGCTAATGACAAGATCCGCAACAGCATCTCTTTGTGATGTACGAAGCTTCTTGTCTTGCCACCCTACCAGCCTTTTACGACATGCAGGCGCAATTTCAAGCTAAACTGGTGTGCGCAAACAAAAACAACACCGATAGAATAGATTTTTTTTATTGTAAAACACCAAAACATCTACTATTCCACTTTTTTTCATATAATGAAGCGGTACGAGCGTAGAATATTATCGATGAACTCAATTTCAACTGTATTAGCAAGGTGCTTCCCTTAAACTGTCTACCATTAGTTCAATTATATTGTTTATGTACAAGAGTAGAATAATCTTGTTATTGCGGACATAGATTTATAGTGCTTTTGATAAGGCAATACATGAGTTTTCTGCTTTTTGTCAGAGAAGCCGTGGATGAAAGGGGCAACTACTGCATGCATGCTCACAACAGTGGGTGGTACATTGATGTTGTTATCAATTCACTGCCGGTACTGCTGAAATATAGAACTCATGCACCAACAAAGGATGGAATGAATACTCAGAAGTGTAAGCGTGGTACTCGTGATGTATAAGTGGTAGATATAAACTCAAACATTGACTGATTGATATGCATGGTTTAACACCACAAAACCACCATATGATTATGAGAGACGCCTTAGTGGAGGGCTCCTGAAATTTCGACCACCTGGGGTTCTTTAACCTGGCCCGAACATTATCAGTTATAGTATCAAACACGTTTGCTAGAACATATAAAGTTATGCAAATGGCATACCTTTAGCGACTAAAGTGACCTCTTTTTACCCCAGCAGTATTTTAAGCTGGGGTTCTCTATGTATCCACTGACAGATCCTCTCCCCCTCTATCTCGCAGGCTAGACGTCCTTGAATATGAACAAAAAGATTTCAGAGAAACAAGAAACCTGAAAAAAATATTCTGGCACTGGGCGTCGAAACTACGCCCTCTCGCTCGTAAGCGTGTGGCCCGAGACCACGGTGAATACGTTGAATATGCCACTAATGGCGAGCTATTTATATTCACCATACACCGTTGGCGATCCTCAGAGCTGAGCAACTTCAGTGCTCTTTCACATCAGTAGCGAAATTGCGCAAAGGGTGCAGGCTGGACACGCTCTTTAAAGGCTGGTGAGCACCGGTGACTAGCAGTGGTCGCGCGACCATTTGCGACTGGCGACCAAAAAGCGACTGTTGTTCACACCGGCAGAGGCTGCATGCGAGCGACCGGAAGTCGTAATAGCGGAGAGTCACGTCCGGATCTTGTTATCAGTTAGAACTCTGGAGACCGGCGCCAATCCGCTGATCGCCGCCAGCTGAGTGAGCGGAGCAAACCGAGCGCGCCGCATTTCTTGTTTTTATCCGTTCTCGCCAGCGCAATGAAAGAACAAACAACAAAAATTGAGCATCGCTGATTGGTTCCAGCAGCTTTGCAACTGCAGTCGCGCGACTGAAAAAACGGTCAGGAAGCGACTAGCCTAAAGCAGTCGCTTTGCTACCGTTTGCTAACGGTCGCGACTGTTTGCGACCAGTCGCAAATGGTCGCGTGACCGCAGTTAGTCGCCGGTGTGCACCAGCCTTTTAAGTCGTCGCCTCATGCATTGCAAAGCGCGCACGCCTCGCCAGGCCATGCTTGTTGGATCAAGCACACTTACCTTGTTCATGAGGCGCTAAGTACGTTTGTGCACCAACCGCAGGATTACTCTGAAATTGCAGCGGTGAAAGACTGTACGACAATCACATCGTGCAAGGCATGTGGCCACGCTTATAAAAATAGTGCGCTGCTCTCATGAAGAAGCAAATATTGTGACAGTTGTTTGCACACGCCCTGTGTATACTTGTTCGTTCATTTTATGCGTGCTTTGTGCTTGAGGTGCGTGTTGCGAAATTCCAGCTGCTTAATTTTTTCCGCGTGGCATTGCAAGTTGTTGGTGTAACATTTATTCCTTCGCGCTTGCGGCAATTAAAACAATGCACCATAAACGCCCATCTACCTCTGTGAAGAAACGTTTCACTTTCGTGTTATACCGATTACCAAACAGAGGGTGCAGGCATGGTTCCTGATATTCTCGTAATGTTTCTAAATTTAGGAGTCTTGCTCATGCAGCATGTTTAATGCAAAAAAAGTATTGCAGTCACTTTAGCAGCTTGTTTACCGCGTTCCTGTTTTATAAATTGCGCACACGATATGTCTTCTAAAATATACAATAGAAGAATATTATGACCAGTTTTGTCTCAAAACAAGGTTCAATAAATTTTCAAAGCCCGCCAACAATATCGCGTTTTTTTTATGTCTCGCGCCAAAAATTTTGTCTTTCAAAACGCTGCAAGGCCTTTACCAGTGCCATTTGTCTTTGTTCGCACAGCTGCAAGTCCTAGGAAACAATGGGCGGGGAGCGCAGTATGTCGTTACCCGTATCTGAGTACGTTCACTGTCACGTGGGCTGCTGGCTCAAGTTTTGTACATTTTCCAGTATCGCTGCATAAATTAGTACCCAAAAAATGTCGAGAAAACTTATTCTCGCTATAGTTCTACTTGCCTCGTCGTTGACCGTGTTGGAGTGCGCATTCAACTTCTTTCGGAGAAAGACCTACAAAATTCATAAGGTAGGACGTTTATTTGGAAGCTTGTTCGAACTTCAGCATGTCGCCTGAAACATCAATAATGTCATTCTGAGTGCTTGACATCACTATCAAGCTTGTCCTTGTAGTGTGTACTTCAGAAGCAACACTGCACTACTGTGCTAGCAATATAGACACCAATTGCACATTTCACTTTGGAGTTTTCATCTTCGCGACACACCACTTGAAAATAAATGTCGTTATTAAAATTGACAATAGTGTTTTGAGTTTTCAACTTGAAAGAAGGCTAGTTTTTAGCTAATATTTTGTATTTGCTCAATCAGTGACCATGCGGACTTGACTACAAGAGTAATCTATTCACGCTTATACAACCCTGTAGACAAGGCTCCTAAAACACCATAATTACAAACTGGTATATCGGACCTACTTCAGCAATAGCTCAATAACATTTTGTTGCTGTCAAGCAGCAATATATTTTTGACGTTTAGAACTTCACGACTTTGAAATTCATGATATTGTCAGTTACAACTTCACGACATTAAGAAGCGTGGTACACTGTGAAAAACGGAAATCCAAACCGCTCGAGCACTCAAATAACCATTTTCGCTTTAGGTGAGATCACTTCTGTGTGTTTATCCTCTATGGAAGAGGGTTTTACTTCATCATATCAGTGGAGTCGCCGCTGCAGAAGTAGTGCTCAAACGTAAACGCATTGCATGCACAATATAGTGCTCTACCGTTCCGAACTTCCATACTGCTTGTCATTACTTTTCTAACGACCCTTTGTGTATTAAGTGTTACTGAATAAAAGGCTTCCATCTGTTTTAAATCCGTCGGGACTGCTAGTCGGTGCGAAAAATATAGTACTCAGCACAATAGGATTGTGAAGCTCAACTTCTTTTACGGCCTTGTGTTTTTTCACTGTAATAGAAACATTTTTACCCAGACGTATTCGACAATGTGTGCCCAGCGAGCATAGCAGTAATACAGTATTCCGAATGCAGTGCTACGAACGCGTTTGATCTTCTGAGCTTCATGATACGCGTGAACGACAAATTCCACATGAACATACCCATGTTCTTCATGTGACTCAGCTTGACTTCAGTTGGAACCACTAAGATGCTATATCTTTGATCTAGTGCAGCAGCAATTTCGGCGAACAGGAACATATGCATGCTTACCCAAGGCTCATAGCAAATAACATTCTCGCTTGAAAAATAAATAGGCGCTACTCCGGTTCGTATTGATTAAAGACGCATACTCGTCAATATTGCAGTCGGAACATTTAGGCAGTTTTTTTTTTGTGCACCACTATTCTTATGTAAATCACTAAATTCAGAACAATGTGTTCTGGAAGCCTGCAAAATACGGCGGCGCTGTTTGAGGCAATGATCAAAGAAGGTTCAACTGCAGAGAAATTTGCGCAAAAAAAAACTATTCTATATATCTTTACATTGGAGAACAGAAATTATATACATAGTCTCACAAGCTTTTTGCAGCACTACCAACGCTAGGCCGATTTCAACTAACCACGAAGACAAGTTCTTTCGCGTTTTATTAACTGACGAACATTTTCAGCTGTGGCCTAATTTTTTTAGTGCCCGCACCAAGAGGTTGTTCGCAACTCAGTGAACCAAAGTTCGATTCCAGATTGGTGAATGGAAAAATTTTTGAAACTTTCGTTTCGACGTTAACCTTTTGTTGCTGTCTGATGCCAAATGAACCACGCCACAGTGCTCAAGAACTGGGTTTGTTAGTTTTTGTATTTAGATGTTGCTCCTCGTGGAATCCGATAAAAACATAAGAAGGTTACCTGTTTATACTGAGTCTTCTCCTGTTTTAAAGCAATACTCTTTAATTTTATTACTTCAGAATTTTCTCGTCGCGACGTATTCCAGAATGCACCGTCCACAAAATCACGTGGGGCGACATAATTCCTGAATGTCTGTTCTTACCAAGCGCCCCCCCCCCCCCCAAACAGAGGTAGAAGATGTTGACATTACCCAAATTATGTGATACTTGACTGTTCAGACACCCAAACCACTGTGGAGATGTTTACCGCTTGCGTTATTTGAAGTAGCTAACATTTAGAAGTATACAAAAAGCCCGATGTCATCACTGATCCTTTTTACGATCTACACAAAGTCAGCGTGAAACGGATGGAGCCAGGTTGCCAGCAAGCGTCTTTTTGTACCAGCCGGTTTGTTTTTCGCGCATCGTTATGTCACTACACATACTAAACGAAAGAGACACAGGAGAATACGACAGCTTCCTAGCATACGCACAAACGTGGCACACGTCATAGCGCATTTTATAGACCGCTTATTACATCGGAAGACAAGATTTTTCAACATCCTGTACATAGTTGCTGTCAACATGGATGGCAACGAGTTTTCCTCTGCGAGGGGGTGCTTAAGCTTGGTGGCAGTGCGGGTCTCGTTTCCGCGAAAAAAACTGTGCACAGTCCATCGGAGCATTCTCAAGACAAAAGTTGTCCAGGTTATCTTTTCGTAGGTGTCTTTTCCCACCACAACGCCTCTTCGATGCCAACACTCTCTGCCCGCCTTACCTTTTTCAGACACCCACTCCTACAGCACCCACTCGCTCACTATTATTTGCTGTGCAGTCTTCTTAACGAGAAACGTCATGCTGGCTCCTTCTACGCAATCATTCCAAAGCGTATCTAGGACAGTTAGCACTAGCGTCTTCGCCTCTTTCGAATAAAATTGAAATTTCGAAGAACGGCATGAACTAGACGCGGCTATACACTGGATGAAGCCATGTTTTTCCAGAACGGCGCACCACTTTTTACAGCTTTCGCCTCCCGTTTTTAACCCATGTTTAATTACCCACATGATTTATTCATTGCTTTTTTGAAAATGCTAACAAATTTGTGCTCAATTCATAGACTTCTAAAATCGTGAAAGTGCAGGGATCTCTTTAATAGTTGAAGTTGGCAGAAGGTTAAAAACACTAAACAAAGTACAATACTAAAGTGGAAATCCTCAAAATAGTCATAGCGCGGGCTTCTAGTTGGTTTCACATTTCAGGAGCACGCACAAAAGCACTTACGACCAACATAAGATACATTCCCAATGAGCCTACGATTTTGTGGTGCGTTGGGATACAACCGCCATGCACCCGCAGCTTTCATAATGCTGCCGCCAGCTTGTGAGATAGAGTTTTGGTAAACTTCCCCCTCGCGTCGTTTATATACGTAGCACGCTCTATTTTAACCCTATCCTCAGGAATGTGTTAGTGTTAAGTTGGCTTTTTTCTCGTCGTTGCATCGTTCTCCATACTAAAAATCTTGTCTGGTCATGTTTTGTCGAACATTTGTTACACTTGTCTTCCTTGGTTTCTATTACTGGACACATACACGATCGTGCACATTGCCACTGGTTTATTGCCCGTTACATCGGTGTAGCGCATCCACTCTCCCCTGTGCTCTGACCATTGGCACGCAAGACGAGACACCAGCAGGCAGCACAAGCAAAATTTGGAAGGACAAAGTGAAAGCTTTCTTGTGAGGGCGTATGCAGATTTTATTAACATATGCGGAGCAATCAGCCTAAAATAAGGCATGATAACATGACTGCTGAACAAGACGAAATATATGTTGCCGTTCATGCGAACTCTGATAATAGAAGTGACTTTCTTTCCTGTGGAAAGAATGTTCCATTGTCGTGTTCTCTACTGCTGGGCTCGTATAAGTTCTTGCTTATTAGAAAGAGAATGGGCTCTTCTACAATGTCTCACTCAAAGGTTCCTTTGTAGGCGTATATGTTTACCATGTCAACCATATACTTTCAATATTTTATCAACAGCATTTCGTGATTTTAACACAAATATACGTATATAACACACGATTATGAAATGCTCTATACCAATGAACCTACTATTTTTCTCCATGTAGTTTCTCGATTCTAAAGAACCTATATGGACGTACACAACGAGCAGACGCACGGACATTTTATGCGAAGTGGATGTGATGATAAACATTTCCGCCACTGCAATAAATTTCACTCGAGCGTCTTACGACCGCAAAGGAAGGTAAGCAGTTATGTTTGATTATAAATATATGCTTTATTTGCTTTGTGAAGCACGAGTTTCCAGCCTAAATCACATTTGCTTATGAACTTTTTGACCGCCGAATTAAAAATAATAATATCTCGGCCAACACAGGTGAACGTTTTTCATTCACAACTACAGTACATAAGCATGAGTTGTGTCTTCCCCAGTCGCACACATACTCGGTGAACCATACTTCTTGTTTTGCATCTTGTTTTCACAGAACATCTGCGGTATTGCATGGCGAATTCCACGAACGCCGAAAGAAGCACATGCTTGTGCACACAGAAGGTACGTGAAGTACTTGGGCTCCATTGTTCCCATTATTTTGTTCCGCTTCCTACAGGTGCTTTGAAATGTACACACTACAGAGCGAGCAGCTTTTTGTGTTTTTGAAAACTGACACTTTGCAGCTGCGATGATTCGAACAAATTGATGGAGGCACTTAGAAAATTCTGATCATGCTCAATTCCTCTGGCGTGCTAACTTCTGCGAGCAAGAAGGAAAGAAGAACAATGTTGAAATGTCTGTAGCAAAGACACTGGGCAGAAAGGCAGCGCTGAGAGAGGAAGTGCTGAAGCCTATCGAATGATTACAAAACACCTGAGCTCCGGCTGTGGTACTTAGGGTGTAAACGCAGTAGAATTATTTGAGATTATGAAGCGGCTGGCGGAGATTGCTTTGTTAACAAAGGTGTAAGTATGAATGTCGGCATTAACGTTCAAACTACTGTGTAGAGTACACCACGGTATATCGCTGATGACAACACCACTGAGGCGCACACTGAGCGGTGTATATATGTTCACCAAAACCACGTTGAAGACCATATTCTCCACCTCAAACATGCCTCTTGTCAGACTTTCCGGACGCGCTTGCATTCTCGTGCCTTATATGTGGAATTCACTGCGTGACGCCAGGTAGGAAACCACAGTTACAGAGACCAAGGTCGCACTGCTTCTTTTGTATTCAGCTTATCTTTTAAGCACCAATGCCTGGCTGTGAAATTGTTTTTCTGTAAACAATATAAGGCGTTTTGCATAAAAATATCTCGACCCTAAGAACACATATCTTTTTTACCATGTTGTTGCTTTCAGTTATCCCGAGTCACACGCGAATTGTGGCAGAACACGTATGCGACCGCAACAAAAAAATGCGGAGGGTGAGGCACATTCCCATTTTGCTGCCTCCTAGTTAAGAAACTGGCCAGTAATTTTTAAGGGACTTCTCAGAGTGGCTGATTTTGTAACTTGCCGATTGATGATACTTGACCTAATAGCGCGTAACACCCAAGGAAAAACACCATGGACGCTAAGACGGATACAAGATGCGATTGTACATGTCTTTTGGGGTTCCTGTTAGAAGCATCGTGAGAAAGCGCGTCACTGGCACTGGTCACCAATACTAGGCCGCTTCTTCCGGTTTGTTTCAACATCGCGCCCATTCTTTTCAGCTGGTCTAAAATTCTGCGTAAACGAGAATCATTCTGATGCGTATGCTTTACCTCCACACTATTGCTGCATCATGATAAGCGGTTCAGCGTGCAACTCATGGGCAGCTTTAAAACTATCAGTGATTATATTATAGAGAAGCCGCCGAACACTGAAGTTGGTCAAACTCTCAAGTGTTTTCTAGTGGGTCTACCCAAAAAAAGGACGCCGCTCGCGCTGAGAGTCTGTGCTTGACCGTTACTGCCGCCATTGTGTATACTCGCTGTGTGCCTCCTAATAAACGCCATAACAAATTGGTGGAGAGTGCTACGATCCCCTTTGATGCCCTGCAAACTGCGCTCACGTACCCTGTGATCTACCATGTCCCACGACGCCTCTCAGCAAACGCCTCCTCCCATGCCACCCCCTTGTCCCGGTGTCCCCAGGATCCGAGATCCACCCATCTTCACGGGCGCCGATGGCACTGACGTGGAGGACTGGCTCGCTATTTACAAGCGCGTGAGCGTCCCCAACAAATGGGAAGAGGATGGCAAGTTGACAAACTTGGTGTTCTACCTTGCGGGCGTTGCAAGCTTGTGGTACAACAACCACGCGTCCGATTTCGCAACCTGGTCAAATTTCAAGACCGCTATCACCAACGTTTTTGGCCGCCCTGCCGTTCGTAAGCTGCAAGCCAAGCAGCACTTACGCGAGCGCGCTCAGCTGGCCGGTGAATCATTCACCAGTTACATAGAAGATGTCCTGGACCTCTGCAAGAAATCCAACGACAGCATGTCCGAATCAGACAAGATCCGGAACGTCATGAAGGGCATTTACGATGACGCCTTCACGATGCTGCTTGCCAAAAACCCAGGCACAGTAGCTGAGGTCATCACGCTGTGCCAGAGCTACGAGGAGCTCCGCCGGCAGCGTTCGATGACCCGTCGCTCCACACCACGAGATGCAGGGCTTGCAGGCTTGTAGGCGAGCTGTGATCAGGTGGCACTGCTGGCAGACCTCAAGTCCTTCATACGTGAGGAAATCGCGCGGCAGTTCTCTCTCCTGCCCTTTGCCCACCCACCGGCTGCTCAACAATCGGCCACTACTATTCTTCCACCCATTCGCCGAGCCATTGAGCAGAAAATAGCGGAGGTCATGCCTGCGTACTAACCACAACAGCTTCCGGCCCCTGCGCCCCCAAGTTACGCCCAAGTGGTCGCCAGGCTGCCTCAAGTCGTTCAACCACCCGCCCCACTGACTTACGCCGAAGCTGTTGCACGACCTCCATCTTTTGCAGTGGCTATGCCGGCTACGTATGTTAACCTGACCTCTAAAACTCAGCTGCAGCACCCCCTGCAGCCTTTCCAGCCACCGTTCCGTCCGTCGGCTCTTGCGTCATAGACAAGACCTACCCCAGCGAACCGATGGCACACACCCGACAACCAGCCCATCTGCTTTGCCTGCGGTTACGCCGGTCACGTAGCCCGTTATTGCCATCGTGTACAGCCGGCTCCAATTTCTTCGCCTATTGCTGGCCACCTCAGCCGTCCCTATCACGACGAACCACCGTCTATGCCACCGCCGTCTCGCCCAGGTCCATCTCCTCGAAGGTCGCCGTCTCCACGACGTCGTTCCCTGTCCCCCATGAGGCCAAGTTCGGCTACTCATGAGCGGGAAAACTAGTCGTCGCAGTCCCCGAGGCAAGGACTGCGATGGTATTGCGATGTGAAAGCCCTCAGAGGCGCTCATCTAATGTCATAGACGTGCTTGTGGACGGTGTTCATGCATCTGCTCTTATTGACACTGGAGCTGCAGTATCCGTTATGGACGAAAACTTTTGCCACTTGCTTGGAAAAGTGACGACGCCGGTTTCTGGGTTGTCCCTTCGTACTGCCGGTTCACATCTTATCCATCCTTCAGCAGAGTGCACAACTCGCGTTGTCATTCAGGACGTTCTGTATGTCGGCCGATTCATCATCATTCTTGCATGCTCTCATGACGTCATGCTGGGGTGGGATTTTCTCTCCCGCAACGATGCCGTCATCCATTGTGCTGCTGAAATTGAACTCTCACCCTTCTCGCATTTCACGCCGGAAGACAGTCCTTCGAAACTGAGTAAGATTCTCGTGAAAGACGATACCATAGTGCCTCCAAGCTCGGCGATGGGTTTATCTGTCTACTGCGCTGGACTCTCCGACAGAATAGCACTCGGTTCGTCATCCGACCGTGCTTGCCGAAGGTAAGGGTTGCTAGTACCTTTCGCGACCGTGCAAATCATCCAGAGCAACGCCGCTATTTTTGTGACCAACCCATCCCCGTACACTGTTACCTTGGTTCGAGGGGAATGTCTCGGCAGAGTGGAACCAGTGGATAACGCACAAGTCCTGGACGTACCTGATGACTCGCGTTGTCCCAGTTCGTGTACTGTCAGCGCTGTTTCCACTTATGATTCATATTCTCCTGATGTATTTGGCCCTTACATTGATGACAATCTTACGTTGGTACAGCGTTCCCAGCTTCTGGACCTGCTGCGAGAATATCAATCTTCTTTCGATGTCGGGCGCAGTTTTCTCGGTCGCGCGTCCACTGTTACACATCGTATCGACACTGGTGCCCATCCACCATTACGGCAACGTCCCTACCGCGTGTCGCCTGCTGAACAACGGGAAATTAACGAGCAGGTTGATGATATGCTCAGACACGACGTCATTCGGCCCTCGGACAGTCCATCGGCGTCTCCTGTTGTTCTTGTCGCGAAGAAAGATGGTTCTGTGCGGTTCTGTGGGGACTACAGACGGCTCAATAAGATCACTCGCAAGGATGTCTACCCACTGCCGCGCATCGATGACGCAATTGACAGCCTTCACGGAGCTGAATTTTTTTCTTCTCTTGATCTGCGCTCTGGGTACAGGCTAGTACCTATGGCTGATGACGCTCGACCGAAGACTGCGTTCATCGCACCCGACGGCTTGTACGAATTTAACGTCATGCCGTTTGGTCTACGTAATGCACCTGCGACCTTTGAGGGCATGACGGACACCGTTCTGCGCAACTTGAAATGGCACACGTGCTTGTGTTACCTCGATGACGTTGTTGTGTTCGCCCCAGATTTCTCCACGCATCTCCAACGTCTGAAAGAAGTTTTCGCACGTGTGAGCAATGCCGGCTTGCAACTAAATCTGAAGAAGTGCCGCTTTGCAGCACGGCAACTCACCATCCTAGAGTACGTCGTGTCTAAGGATGGCATTCTTCCTGACCCAGCCAAGCTTCGGGCCGTGGCTGAATTTCCCAAACCTGCGTCCGTCAAAGAACTGCGTAGTTTCGTGGGCCTGTGCTCATACTTCCGACGCTTCATACGAAACTT
Source organism: Rhipicephalus microplus (assembly GCF_013339725.1). NCBI lineage: Eukaryota > Metazoa > Arthropoda > Arachnida > Ixodida > Ixodidae > Rhipicephalus > Rhipicephalus microplus. Next base: position 69,543 of record NW_023611188.1, read on the forward strand.
TGCTACGATTATATCACCGCTGACGAAGCTCCTTGGAAGTAACGGGCCCCTCAATTCGTGGTCGTCTGAGTGCGACGAGGCGTTCGCGAAGCTCCGCCGTTTGCTGACGTCTCCTCCCATTCTACGCCACTACGACCCTACGGCACCGACGGAGGTGCACACAGACGCCAGTGGTGCAGGTCTCGGCGATGTCCTGGCGCAGTGCAAACCTGGATTATCCGAATATGTCATAGCATATGCAAGCTGTACGCTCACGAGTGCTGAGACAAACTACACCGTCACGGAGAAAGAGTGCCTGGCGATCGTCGGGGCCCTTACAAAGTTTCGACCTTATTTGTATGGTCGCCCATTCGATGTCGTAACCGACCATCATGCACTATGCTGGCTTTCATCATTGAAGGATCGCTCAGGCCGTCTCGCCCGTTGGGCTCTTCACTTACAAGACTACGACATCCGCGTGCTGTACCGCAACGGACGCCAGCATGCTGACGCCGACGCCCTTTCGCGCTCCCCTCTGCCTGAAGGTGATATGCTCTGCTCAGTATCCTCGGCTGCTGTTTCTGCCATATATGTTGACATCATTGCTACCGAACAGCGAAAGCATAATTCGATCGGCCCGCTCATCGACTTGCTCTCTGATCCATCCGCAACGCCATCCACGCGTGCCTTGCGTCGTCAGGCTCGCCATTTCGCCATCCGTGACGGCCTTCTACACCGACGCAATTACGACGCCGATGGCCGGCAGTGGTTACTCGTGATACCCCGCAGTCTGCGGTCAGAGATATGTGAATCCTTCCATTCTGATTCGCAATGCGCGCACTCTGGGGTATTCAAAACCTACCGTCGCATTCGACAACGCTACTTCTGGCGCGGGATGTACCGCTACGTGCAGCAGTTCGTTCGCTCCTGCCTCGCTTGCCAACGCCGCAAACTGTCAGCACACATGTCGCCAGCCAGTCTGCAACCGTTATCTTGCCCTGAGCATCCGTTTGGGCGCATAGGTATCGATTTGTATGGACCGCTTCCTCTGACGTCGGCTGGTAACCGCTGGGCCATCGCCGCCGTAGATCATTCAACGCGATACGCCGAAACCTCTGCTATCCCTGCGGCTACTGCGCGTGATGTTGCGTCCTTCCTACTGCATCGACTTATACTGCGCCACGGTCCACCTCAGAAGCTTCTCAGCGATCGAGGCCTTGTCTTCTTGTCAGAAGTCGTCGAAGCCATTCTCACGGAGTGCCATTCTGTCCACCGCAAAACAACTGCTTACCACCCGCAGACGAATGGTCTGACCGCACGCTTTAACCGCACCCTCGGCGACATGCTTTCGATGTACGTCGCCGCCAACCATACGAATTGGGATACTATACTTTCCTTCGTCACCTACACCTACAACACCGCCCCTCAGAGCACGACCAGTTTTTCACCTTTCTTCTTGCTGTACAGAAGGCACCCGTCACACACCATCGACACGATACTCCTGTACACGCCGGATCCATCTGAGTGTGCACCTGTTTCCGAGACAGCCAGGCTTGCTGAAAAGTGTCGCGAGCTGGCCAAGACATTTACGACGCATGAGCAAGAGCAGCAGAAGAGTATTCGTGATGGCTCCGCCACTTCTGAACCCACGTTCCTTCTTGTTTCCCTTGTATGGCTCTCAATCCCGACCTCTGTAGCTGCCCTTTCTTCCAAACTACTCCCGAAATATGAAGGTCCCTACCGTGTGATCGAGCGCACATCTCCAGTCAACTATCTTGTCGAGCCAATTGAACAATCTTCGGACATGCGCCGTCGCGGGCGCGACGTAGTCAACGTGGAGCGCCTGAAGGCTTACTATGACCCGCTCATAGTGACAAGCTGTTAGGTCGCCAGGCGGCTCCCTCTTCGACCCCGGGGTAATTGTAGAGAAGCCGCCGAACACTGAAGTGGGTCAAACTCTCAAGTGTTCTCTAGTGGGTCTACCCAAAAAAGGACGCCGCTTGCGCTGAGAGTCCGTGCTTGGCCGTTACTGTCGCCATTGTGTATACTCGCTGTGTGCCTACTAATAAACGCCATAACAATATCAACGAACGTAATTCGGGACACAAAGCAAACCTAGTAGTTTTTCAAGCACAGAGCCAAAGCACTTCCAAAGAATTTAGCTGTTCTTTCCGACTTCATGGCGTTGTCACATCTATGGTACAGCCACGCCCTTCACTTGAAGGAAACACCCTCTCCCCCGTTTATTGTATGAAACTTTCTTGCAGGTGCTGAATGTGTGCCACTATGTTCTAGATTTTTTATATGTTGTTTGTATACCACAAATAGTGAGACTTTTCCCTGATGACCACAGATGCGAGCTTCAGCCTGGTAAAACTCGCAGTGCCGTTTAGTGAAGTTTCATTGAAAATACATGATTATTACTCACATATTTTGACGAAGTATCTGCAGGTTAAAAGCAGATCTGGTAACAATGCAGCTTCGGTGGCTAATCTCTTTAAACCGCTCAAAGCTCGGTCCTTTCTTAGGGAGCTGCTTATTACGAATTATGCTGGTTTTACCATTTTCGCGTTTGTAAAACTTGGTGCATGCTTCCAGCTCTGCTTTAAATGTATACTTGCGACATTTGTCATCATTGAAGTTTTACATTATATCATGAATAAGATTGAAACCAGAATTCAATTTGTACGTGCATATTACTTTTTAGGAGTCAAAATCACAATAATTACACAGTGATACAGGGCAAACTGAAAAAACTTGCTCAACATTTTTTTCTACCTTCGATCTTATGAAACGATATTAGCTGAGTACGTCGTACACAAAATAATGATGTGTGATATACCTGGTATATCCTTAATCAGATTTTTCTAAATACCATCTATGCATCTGAAATTTCAGGGGGTGTTTATGACCTGCACGAAGAGATGCTCTACATGAGTTCTGATCACAGCTGCGCAGTGTTCATGGTCACAAGATTGTTCGGCGGTCAGTTCCTTCATTTTGCTTTTTTGTTTTTTTTTTCACTGTTCATGTTCATATAACTTGAAAAAGTTAGATACCAAAATTCAGTCCAAGTATTGCTTTATATATTCAGACGCCGAGGTTTTTCATCTTTTCAAGGAAAGATGTTTGAGACCGCCGACGTCAATCATGGTTGGCTAAACGGGACTACAAGGTGCAACAAGTGCGAATTCAATTCATGTGTATGGTATATCCCATTGCACCGTATTCTTTGCAAGTAAACATAAAGTATAGAAGGAAGACTGGCGCTTACCTTCCCCGTGTGCTCTTAATTGCCTATACATGCAGCTTCTCAGGGTGAGCATTTAGGACTAACCTTCATTTTTCTAGTATTACTGCATTTAACCCTGATACACGAAGACGAATAAGAAAATCTTATTAGTGCCTTGTGTTCGGTTCCTGCCAACACCTGACCATCAATGCTAAAATCGATAGTTGAATTTGCTTTATTGTGAAGGCTTTTGTACTAACTAGCATGCTGGGGACTGTAACAGTACTGGCAATAAATATACACCATTTAGAGCGACAAGAATGAATAATTGAATTACAAAACTCTAATGTGAATCAGGCACGCTTCAGCATGAATGTCAAGCCATCTTGAAATATCTGCATATCCATCGTTCTTATACTGGCACCGAGAATTGTCTGAGGTGGTTCTGGCTTAATTCAACTCATATGAGCAGAGAAGCCGAAACGTCCCTGCTTGTTACAACACTCTGTTCAAATTAAATGCAGTTGTTTTACATATTAGTTGCTAGGAACAATTTCAAACCATGCCAAGTACAAGGAGACGGATATAGTAATACCCGTATGTTGTCAATGATCAGCAGCAGTATTATGAATATTTAACCTTTCTTGGCTTTCTTAATAAATAACCGTTTTTGAACATCCTTGTTTCTTTTCCTAGGTACATTTCGCAGCTATGATTTGCGACTCAGAAATTCATCTGTGGCAAAAGGGCCTCGAAGAGACTGTGTTAGAAAATTCAAGAGGCGTGACCTTAGAGGACAAGTGATCTACAGACCAATGTGCCAAAACATACTCCACAGCAAAGAACCAGGAACGATGACGAATTCCACAGTCGAAGACTAGCCATTGGCCAAGTGGAGCGCTAACGTATTTTTTGTAAACGTATCTACAAACATAACGTCTTCTATAAAGCAAATTTGAATACGTTATTGTGACACCGCTTGGTGATTCTGAGATATACGACTAAAGACGTTACTTCTGTATGACCATTTAGTATTTTCTTCAATAATTCTTGTGCAACTACTTGGAGGCTTCGTCTTATAAAAAAATAAAGTCTGTGGGGCCTCTAAAGGGTAAAGTTCTTCATAAAATAATAGAAGAAGCGGAGCATACTTTCAGGATCGCTACTCCGGAGTAAATTCTTAATGACTTTTGTAAGGTATATTTGCCCACACTCAATAATATATAGTTGCCATTTCTTTACAACCAGCTAAACTGTGTAATCGGGAGAAATGACAACAACAATACGAATATACTATACCGTAGCCCTAAGGTGAAGAAAGCGACAGCAGGAGTGGGAAACACGAAACTTTTATTAGGAAGAACTTATGGCTGAGAAACGGAGAATTAAACTGCAAAGAGCATCGTCTTTTGTAGGGCAGTAATCAAACCTTTCTGTGTTATTGTTCGTGCTCGTGTTAGTTTTCGAATACACTTGATAACTGGGTTTCTGCGAGTAATGTTAACAAAATAATGTCGAAGAGTCTCTACGATTGTCAAGAATTGCTGCGCTCTGCACAGAGCACAGCAAACAGATAATGCGACGGACACCAGAATACAATTGTTAATGTTTATGAACAGGCGTGACAATGCTCTCTGTAAAAAGCATCGTACCAATGCTTAAAACGAAACACGGAGTGGAGAAAGTTCAATGCAGTACGACGAAACAATAATAACGTTGGCGAATATTTGAGTCCAGTATTTTGTGAGCCCAGAATGAATAGGTATTTATTTTTTTATTTGGCATATAGATATATATATATTAATTATGCATGTATATACAGTGTTCCTAGATGCATTGCACGGGATGACGGGGGTCGTTACGAAGGCACAGTTTATAGGCAATGCGCAAAGCCCTGACAATGCTACCTGCCCCTTCGGGTCAAAAGCAGAGACGGGCTCAGGCGAGTAGCGTTCCCGCGAGCGTGGCAATTTCATGGAAGAGTGCGTTGTTCACCATGATTTAACGAATGTGTTGGCACTCTGTGACGTCGAGACATAACTTCTGCGTAGTTGGCTGCTCGAGCACATTAAAAAGTCGCAGTTTCACGGCAGGAGCCAAGCAATGAATGCGATAGCAACAACTTGGAATATAACGCTGAGAACGGCAAGCAGATCGGAACGTGCTGCGCGCTGCTCACATCCCAATGACGCACTGAAAAAACACACGCAGGATGAATGCGAACGAACAAAGTTTACAGCTCAATATTCAACGCGCTGTTTGCAAAAAAAAAAAACGACGCACGAAACGGAATCACAGGTACAGATGCATGCAAACTAAAAAGTGTCCCAGTTGTCACTTTGCTGTGTCTGTAAAGCGCGTTCTTTTTGCTAACGGGGCCTGTGCAGCTAGCGTAGTGAACTTTTCGTGTGCCCGGCAACTACTACCCAATTCTGCCAGTGAAACACGAAGGCGCATGTTTTTTCCCCCACCGCAGGAGAAGCGGACACGAAGGAGCGTATACCGAACCCCCTCCCCCCTCTCCACGGGGCAAAGTACGCATTAGAGGAGTGCATACCCACTTCAGGCATAATTTTTCATCGTCGTCAGTGACTGCATGGACAACTGGCACAACATTTCTTGCAAATGTTGAGCGGATACCAAACTTCCCAGAATAGCGAAGGATAAAACATAGTAAATGCCGGCATACTACCCTGAACTTATTGTTCAGGGTTATTGTTATTGGCGTAACGCATACCCAGCAAGGGTGCTGTATTAGTTAACCAAAATGAGTTTAGAAAAGTGTTTGAAAGGCGGCTCTTCCAGCGTTCCGCACAGGTGTAGTGTTTTTTTTTTTTTTTTTGAGAGAGTCCAACAAAATTATTTCGTCATTGCCACCATTAAAAATAAAAGCACTTTTGCACATGTTGTTTTTTTACCAAGGTTCCAATATGTTTTCTAAACAGCTGAAAATCAGCGTTGTGAGTATGCCGACCAAATAAATGGCATTTTCTTGTTTGTATAGATGGTAGCCTTCCCCTTTCAACTGTATACTCCTCGCAAGGACACATGCGCGTATGTGTTTTGTTCTGGCAACCAAGCGATTTTTTATAGAAAGCGGAACGTAAATTTTACCGGGTTCCTTGAAATGCTGCGAAAAGCGAAATTTGTTTGCCCTAAAGAAAACATTGGTTGGATGAAGCATTGTCTGAATTCACAAACCGAGTCATTTCCCCAAAACCAGCGTTTCAAGTATATTTATGGGAGAACATCCAGGTTAATTAGCAGATAACCAAAGAGCTTAGAAGATATTTTTAAAGTTTATTCCTATGGTGTTACAGTGATGTTACGGCGACTACGGTTTAAAATTTATAGTTATGGCTTAAGCACAGATTTCACAGTCTGTGGTTAAACATTTCAGTTTCATAATTACTGTTGCAGTTGTTCTGTTTGCGTTTAGATTCATTATTTTGCGGACTCCAATGCAAAAAAGGAGAGACCGGTAATGTTTCTTATTTCCTAAAATGAATATAGAAAATACGGATGTTGTTCTTGAGGAAATATTAATGTAATTCTTCAAAGGACTTTCTCTCATGATCAAAATTTTATTTCTCTAGTAATGGAGCTTGACGAAGCCTTTATGGTGTTCTTTCTTTAACTATGACAAAAAGTCATATGATTTTTTTTCTTACTTGAGAAAAAAATTTGTTCATATATAACACTGCCTTTCTACTGCAGTGAAATTCATAAGTTTTAAGAAATACTTTGTCAGGAGCAACGCAGAATCAGTACTATGTGCGTGACAGAGGAGATTGAAGGCACAACAGGTAATTTTCAGGCAAATTAAAGCATTCTACACTTTACCAAATCACTCCATGCACAGCAATTCCTTTTTCTTAATTGCCAAACTATATTCTCGAGATAGTCCTAAACTGCTATTAGCAGCGTTGTGACTTTTGCCACCTGGCTGCACAATTCGGATGCATTGTAAGCATATTTTAAAAACCGAAATTTTTGCGCTAAGTATTACTAAGAAGCGAGTGTCTAAAAAATTCCACAGAACATAGGCACTTCTTCTTAGGCCAAAAAAGAAACATGCATTCTTCAATACATCATACTTATTAGGCGGCACTGTGAAGGACGGTACAGCAACTTCATAGAAGTTATACAGAGAAGCACCTACGTAAATAGAGTTAACAATGCGGTATTGTGGTTCCCACCACCTGTCGCATAGAAAAACCTTGTGTTTCATTTTCTGTTTCGCACGTACACTTCTCTGTAACCCATGTGTTTTAGCTCCAAAATAATGAAAGGAAGCGGATTGCTAATTGTCGTTTTAGTTAGCGCTCATTTCACCACGTTACAATGCAAGTGGAGCATTGCAGAAAAGACTTATGCCATGAAAAAGGTAGCATTTCTATTTATATATATTTAGTTATTTGAACCGCGGATTGTTTAACAGATATAATTGCAGGAGCGAAAACACCCCGAGGTTTTTATTGCGCTATGCAGAAGCGACAATCTATACTACGCCGCTAAATAGAAAACGTATTGATAATACTGACGCATAAATCACCCATGTTATTCTGTCAGAGCAGTGAAACACGTCGTGAGCGACGCAGCTTTTATTGCTACGGACAGTTTTTAAGGTTCTTTCAACACTATTCAGGCAAACTTGAAAAAAAGGAAGTACTTCATGAAAAGAGAGATGGCCTTCTCTACTCTACACTTCTTTTGACAGAGTGGGAAAAAACACATTACTGTACCCTTTCTCTGCAAACGTTTAGAAAGTAGAGTGGAGGCTGGGTTCTGCAAAATGCTTTAGTTTAACGAATTTCCGAAAGGTACTGAGGCAGCAGCTCACAAATGCTTCACGCTACGGCAACCTTACCGATACCTGATTTTTGCCTTCGAGTGTGTACACTACACCGCAATCGGGTCACATTCGCATGGAAGTCTTAATCGCTAGCCTGGCTTCGCTGCTAAATAAGCTCAGTGCCGCAAGGAAAGGAGCGTCTCTGTGCATGAAATTGGCTGTTGTGAGCCACCCTAGATGGCCTGCAACGTGTAGAGAGGGGAAGTGCCCACTACGGTGTAATTGTTCCTTTCCAAATTTGTTAAGTGCCTGCAATATGCGTGCTTAGGGCAACATAAGACCCTCGCAGCTGCACACTATGTTGCTGCTGTAGGTGATAAGGATTATCAATTATGCATGTATGCTTTTCAACTGGTGGATCTTTAGGTTAACCGGTGTTTAAACGTTTGGTGCGGTTCCAGACCTATGCGACGCAATATTACATGCGTTAGGAGACTTCTCCGACAACATGGATTTTATATAGGTTGTTCTCCCGAGTACCAATCGAATCCCGGTCATAGCCGCTGCATTTTTAATGAAGGCGAAAATGCTTCAGACCCGTGTGCGTAAAATTGAAGTGCGCGTTGAATAACCCCAGTCGGCGAATGTTCTGGAGCCTTCTACTAAGGTGTCTCTCGTACTCATATGCTGGTTTTGGGACGTTAAACCCCAATAATTATTATCAATGTTCCAGAACAAAGTAAAACAGAAACTCATCACTGTGTGGTATACCACCTATATGCTTTTACGCAGATGTCCTGGGTGTGCTATTCACTTGAACAGAAGCCAATTCTTGCTTGCAACTTATCGTTCTGTGGTATAGCACCTATATAATTTTTCGCAGAGGTCCTGAGTGTGCTATTCACTTGAACCGATGAAAACTCTTGCCTATTTCGTGTATATATTGGGAGTTCTTGCTCGACCACAATGATGACTTTTCGCTGTCTACTAATGACACCGACACCGATGACATAACTTCCACGAAACGAATTATTTAGTGCTATCACGTTGATAGTCGCTTATGCGCTGTTCCACACGATACTGCTGATCGACACAACGAACATGCCACAGTTTTGTCGCAAGAGCGAAACAGTGAATGCGATAGTAAGAAGCTTCAGAGGCAACCAAAGAACGATGAGCAGATCGGAACGTACAGCAGAATGTTCAAACACAAACGTGAATTAAAAACAACTAACAATAATAATAACATCGTCCCGAATGGCTTCGAAACCATCGTGAAAATAGGTTGCGCTGGCTCAGATTAGCGGCACTCTTCAGATGTTTTAAAAAATAGCCAGCAACTATAGTGCATGTAGGTAGAGTATGACGATGATACATGAAACGTTGACAGCATTTCGCGCTTGTCCGAACCTCACCTCCGTAACTATCGGTGCAGTGCGGTAAGGAATGAAAACTTGTAACAGCGGTGTCCTGCTGTAGTAGTAGTTACATTGAGCTTATTATTGTGGATAGTAATGTAATTGTAATGATAGCGGTACACCGCAGTGTAGATGAGCTGTATTATGATTCATATCTACATTAGTGGGGTTTGTGCCACAAAGTATTTTCATTACTGATTTACGATGATTACGATTCTTTTCCAGTTTTTGAATACTTCGTTTCCCGTTTGGACGATATACACAACCAGAGGGAGTAAGCGTCGATGTGAAGTAGACGTAAAGCACTATATAACCACACATTCTATTGAATATCATCACTTCTTTTACGAAGGGCACCAAAGGTACGCACACACAAGCATTACCATTGGTTAGCGATGACGAGCACATGTACTTATTCACATATTACTTACATTTCAGAAAGAAAGTCATTATGGAGGGAGTGTTTGATAAAAACAAAAAGAACCGAATAATAGTGAGACCTAAAGGTAATGAAAACTAAGCAATACTTTGCTCATGGTCGGTAAAGAAAGTGATACGTTGCAGTGTTTCAGATCCTGCTACGAAGTTTAAAATTATTTTAAGTATTTTCTTTTTTCTTCGTAATCCCCATGCCTTTACAGCATATTTTGTGGCAGTGCATTCGCTTTTTACATATATGATAAGGTGAAAGACCTCCACCTTATTAACTAATGTTGGCTTTTCATTTGAGGGCCTCAGCACTGCCGCCTGATGTACGTTCCTAATGTATTGTGAGTTCTGCAATTTAGAAGATAAAATCTGAACTAGATTTTGAAAGGATATGATGGCATGGTCTCCGGGTTCAGCTGCGGTTGATTGCTTCGCATTTCAGGAGCGTACATAGCATTACTTGTCTTTATATAGCTATGCAAAAAAATTTGAGGTGTGCACTGGAGCACAAGGAATAATAGTTCCTAGAATATTGCATATTGCAAGCTTAACACTCAGTCAATGCAACATCTCTCCAGGCTTAATTACTATAACAGAAAACTGTCCAAAATTGAAAAATTTTAAAGAACGTGCTCTGCGTACTAATTGAATTCTCTTTTTCTTTAAGTCTTCTGATAGGTTCACCTACGTCTTTTGGTTTCAGTTATCCAACCTGCCTTCCTATCACGAAAGTGTTTTATGGCGCTGTCATGCACGGCTCCACTCATTTATTTGCGTCACTGGTATGGCATAGTGAAATATACACCTACAAAAGACAAAGAAAAAAAACTACAAAGTACGTTCCGCTACCAGAAGTCGAGCTTCTGGTACACACAGCGCAAAACACACAGCGCAAAATGACTCGGCCACAAATCGTACATTCTTCGCAACACTAAGGGCAAGCTATTTATGCAAACTAGTGACTTTTGGCCGTAGTCTAAGCTCGACGACTCCAATGTGTTCTCGTTGTGACTAGCTACATAGCGCCACGGTTTGCGAGACTTGAGTGAGGTGAACCTTGTTTAAATGTTCATTTGGTACAAAAAATTGCACTGCAATACAAGCTGGCCATATCACTGCATGCGCTCTAAAGGCCCAAGAGCAGACCAATAAATTAGCAATTTTTTTCTGCCCCATATCTTCATGTACATACAGAGAGCTCGCCTTAGTTCGATAAATAGCCTCGGAGTAGATAATGTGGTCTAATTGGAAGGACAAACATGTGTACTACACGGAAACAGCACGAAATAGAACTAAGCAGATGTAACATATAACATAAACAGGGACAAACAAATAGTGCAAGTTTATAGTGTCACAAATTATACACTAAAAGAAAGCACTGAAAAGAAACAAAATTATGAACATTCAAATAGTCACAGCGCCGAAATAATATTAAACGTTGGCCACAATCAAGATAACACGCTTTCTTTCAGTAAAAAGTCAGCTTCGTCAATATAGGTCGAAGCATTGAATGCAATAGCAAAAAATTAGAATGTCACACAACAAACGACTAGCAGCTAGATGTCTTCAGCCCGCCACTGCACCACAAAGAAGGAATCTCGAAAAGAACGCACAAGTGTTAACAAACAACTGTCACAGTTTTACGTATTCGTATGTGACGAATGCGCTGAAAATGAGCACTATGCAGAAGCCGACGCTGCATGACTTTTCTTCGTAGTTGAAGGGGCCGGGCAACACTTTTTGAGCATGGTCAGAAAACATGGCCGATCGCTAGTAGAGGCTCCCGAGAACACGTGAGCCAAATGTTATAGCATAGCACGTGGCCTGGAATTGACAATAAATTATCAAACTCAGCTGAAAATAGTTTTCCCTTCCCTCGACAATTGACGGAAGACGCTCAAAAACCACACGTAGATACTTAAAATCGGCTGTGAATCTATCAGCAATTCACTTGTGTGAACATGGCGCGTTCGGCTGTTACAAAGATCACCGCGAGAGGCCGTCACTTTTCCACACGTGTGCGCGCGATCGCACTGAAAAAAGCTACTTATTCGAAAGAAACAAAATAAAAAAAATTCTAACCTCAGCAGCCTGCGTGACGTTTTTCGTTTGCCCCTCCCATCAATTCCTGCTTAGCTTTCAACGCTTACGTCGGTAAGAGAGAACAGAAAGTATGATTGCAGCATGTGACAAATCATCGTATTTCCGCTCGTGCAGGACGAATTATTAAAATTTGTGTGGCGTTGAATTTGTGACGCAATACGATTTTCCTGTGATTTAATTTCATGGTTACTCAAAAAAGTGTTTCAGGGCCCCAATAAACAGGCGGCACGTGGAATTACCCATCATGCCTCTCCTGCAACGCACTGGTGTCTGACAGTTAGTGTGCCTCAGGTGTTTTTTTTTTTTTAACGCAATAGCGTTGGAGAGCTCGTGGCGCAGAAATCCCGCAGTCGGAGTCGGCCCGATTTGTTGTGAGGAAAAATTGTCTGTGCGTCTGTGAGCGAAAAAGCAAGTTACAAAGATTGCCGCGGGAGGTTGCTACTTGTCCACGCGTGCGCACGCGATCACACTAAACAAGCCGCGCATTCGCAGGAAAAAAAATGGCAGCATATCCACGGAGTGAGTAATGGAGAGTGGGACGAAGCATTCGTCCGTCCATGCGTCCGTCTGTGTGACCATCCATGCGTCTGTTCGTGCGCCCGTTCCTGCGTTCGTTCATGCATCCGCCCCTGCGTCCGTTCATGCGTCCATCCATACATCTGTCTGTGTGTCCGTTCGTCCATCTATTCTGTATGGGACCAGGGATCAGCGTGACAACAGGTGCGTGCGTCAGGCAGCTAGTGCTGCTCCGTTTATTCAGTCCGTCACATTTATTATACACTCTGCAGAACGCCTCTTTGATCAACACGCGATAGCATCAAGATCGGGCGAAGCCTGCTTATAGTGCGTAGCGCACGAGTGAGGCGTGATACGATACATCCTTTTTTCCTTAAGAAAACAAAAAAACTGTGTAGTTATTTACATATGCGGAAAACAAGATAGCTTGAGGTGGCAATCCGTAACAAATGAAGAACATATAGAAACAACGGTAGAGTTCAAGCAATTTGTTCAAAGTCTTGGTCATATTCTAGTCGTCGTGGTGGTGGTCTTTGCGTTCTCAGCGACCTTCTGGGTGCTGGCGTTGGACTACTGTGTGTGCCCGCGGTAGTTGGGTCATTGCTTGGCGCTGTGTCTTCGACGTGCCGCGCAGCTGTCGAGGTGCTTGGCTCTACGTTGCTCCCGTTGGGAACAGAGTCCTGCTGGAAGGAATCTCCAGTCGGTAACAGTGCTTGTGGTTGAGCCGGAGGCAGCGCCCTTCCTGTGTGATTACGTGGTACGACTTGGATATGTTGACGGCTTCAGAACCCGTGCTTTGGTGGCCCACGAGCCGCTCTGGGCTCGCACAACGTCGCCTTCATGCATTGGCGCTAGTGGCTGTGTGGACGGTCGAGACTGACGATGCTTTACGACTCGGTGGGAAGGGCCACACTGGTAGTCGGGTAGCTGCGTCCGCAGCCGGTGGCCCTAGAGGATCTCTGCAGGTGTCAGTCCACATTCCAAAGGAGAGGTCCTGTAGGCCAAAAGAGCCAACCAAAAATTCTGTTTAGCTTCGGTAGCCTTCCTAAGAAGTCTCTTCATTACCTGCACCCCCTTTTCAGATAGTCCATTAGAACGCGGGAACCCTGGACTTGAGGTAATGTGCTTGAAATCGTAAGTGCGCGCAAATGAAGCGAATTCACTGCTCGAAAATTTAGGGCCATTGTCTGATACCACCTTCTTAGGTTTGCCATAACGTGCAAATATAGCACTAGTGGCGTTGACGATGGTCCTCGCAGTGGTGTCTCGGAGGCATTCGACTTCCGGGAAGTTTGATAATGCGTCGTAGACACACAGCCAGGACTTCCCGCCATAGCAAAAGAGGTCTACGCCTACGCGATATTAGGGTTGGTCAGGCACGGACCGCATCAGAAGTGGTTCCTTCGGCTGGCTGTACGCGTATTTTTTGCATGTTGCACACCTGTCGGCGAATGCTTTAATTTCAGAGTTCATGCAAGGCCAGAAAACGAGGCGACGAACCCTAGCTTTACATTTGGCGATTCCCAAGTGCCCTTCATGAATCCTATGCAACGTCTCACTTTTTATGCTGTTCAGAACTACGACCTTGATCCCGTTAAACAAGACTCCTTTAATGGAAGAGAGCTCGGGTTGAAAAGGCTTTAGCGGGCCCTCTATTGATTCACCCGTGGTCAACTTCTGCAGCACTACTTTCAGATAGCTGTCTTTGGCAGTTTCCTCGGCCAGATGCTTCCACGTTCCTTCGCTGATAAATGAGGATACCGTACTTACGGCATGCACTTCTGCGTCATTCATGCTGACGTCATCCCTGCCTTCACTGCTGGGTGCTCTCGACAGCATATCTGCGAGCATGAGCTGCTTCCCGGGAACGAAATGCAGTTCAAAGTTATATCGAAGCAATCGCATGAAAAAACGTAGCCTGGGTGGCATGTCACCGATCGCTTTCTTTGATATGGCAATCAAAGGGTAGTGGTCCGTTTCAATGATGACCGTTTGGCCGTACACAAAATGGTCGAACTTCTCGCAACCGTATGCAATGGCAAGAGCTTCTTTTTCTATTTGGGAATGGCGTGTTTCTGCTTCGGACAGCGTTCTTGACCCGTATGCCACAGGCTTCCACGCGCCGTTGTAGTTCTGCAACAGCGCGGCACCTACACTGCTGCGTGACGCGTCACATGAAATCTTCGTTTCTTTTGCCGGATCGAACACCGCCAGCAACGATTGGCTCCTCAAGCTGTGGCATATTTGACGCCATTCCTGTGCGTGATTGGGAGTCCATTCGAACACCGCATCTTTCTTAATTATTCTGCGCAGTAGCTCCGTCCTCTCAGCTAATGTGGGAATAAATTTGCCGAAGTAGTTCACAACCCCTAGCATTCGTTGTGCTGCTTGCTAGTCGCGTGGTTCAGGAATCTGCAGCATTGACTGAATGAGTGAAGGATTCGGCCTGATGCCTTCCGCAGAAATTTCATCGGCTAGGAAGCTTATCTGATTGATGCCAACGATGCATTCAGCTGGGTTAAACGTTAGTCCTGCTTTTTTTGCCGCCTTCAGCACCTGCCTCAGTCGTTGGTCATGCTCTTGCCTTGATGATCCCCAGATAAGTATGTCATCGACATAGACTTTAGTTTCAGGCAAAGCCTCAAAAATGTCGGTAAGGGCTTTCTGAAAGACCTCAGAGGCTGCTGATATGCCAAAAGGCAATCTCAAAAAACGGTAACGACCGAAAGGCGTCGCGACAGTGCAGATTTTTCACGTTTCGTCATGCAATGGAATTTGGTAAGATCCTGAATTGGCGTCTAGTCGCGTGAACACCTTAGCCCCTGCGAGCTCCGACTCGATATCTTCTCTCCTTGGCATTTCGCAGTGTTTCCGCTTTATGGCCTCGTTAATTTTACGCGGATCCATGCACACGCGCAGTTTCCTATCCTTCTTGCGCACTATGACGAGAGGGCTCACCCATTCTGTAGGTTCCGTGACCTTGACAATTATGCCTTCCCGCTCCATGCGATCCAGCTCCTTTCGAAGCGGCTCCCTCAAGGCCAGCGGTACTTGACGGGCTATCTGGATTTCTGGGAGTGCTCCTTCGCGTAGGGCCATGCGGTATTGGCATTGGAGACAACCTGTGCCAGAAAAAATGGCAAAAGTCTTTCACTACTGCTTTGGAACTGGTTTTCGAAACGGTGTCCACCTGTCGCGCGATTATTCCGAGTGTCTCGCATGCCTGCAGACCGAGAATCGCTTGAGTTCCCTTGCGGACAATGAAGAAGTCCTGAACGAAAGTACGGTCATGCAATGTCATTTCTTGCCTCACGATACCCATATGTTTGATCTCGTTTCCACCGTAGGAGAGTAAGACGGCACTGCTGGGCTTTAACAGTGGCTTGGGGTTTATGCTTGCGTACAACGCAGCTGGGAGCAAATTAGCCCGTAGACCGAGTGTCCACTTGGAAAGCAATAAGCTTTCCTCCCACTTTTGCCGCGACTATCCAGTCTGATCGACTGCTCTTACTACCAATCGTGAGAATTTCAAAATCATCATCGCTTCCTTGCAGTTCACCTCCTTGCGGCTTTGTTTTGCAGCATACGGCAAAGTGATTTTTCTTATGACACGCGCGGCATGTCTGTCCGTACGCTGGGCATTTGCGCGGTGCGTGCGCCCGACCACACTTTCAGCATTTACCGCTCTTCTGCTGCTTAGCCTGTGAACTGCCACTTGTCTTGTGCACGGTATCTACTGGTTTCTGTTCTCGTGTCCAGAATTCTTTGTTTGCTGCCGTTATCTCAGCTGCCTTGCATACTTCTACGGCCTTTTGTAACGTTAACTTGTTGTCGGACAAAAGCTTCTCTCGAGTCTTAGCTTCATTTGTGCCAAAAACAATATGGTATCTTATCATTGAATCTGCTTGCTCTCTAAAATTGCATGCTCCTGCCTTCGTCTTCAAGTCTCGTAAAAAATGTTCAAAAGGCTCACCTGGTTCTTGCTTTCGGGTACGGAACAGATAACGCTGATGTACCTCATTGACTTGAGACGCACAATAGTCGTCAAACTTTTTGATTACCACGTCGTAGTCATTCTTGTCCTGGTCTTCAGTGAAACTGAAGGTGTTGTACACCTCAGTGGCTTCTTTTCCAGCGATGCTCAACAGCAGCGCAGTTTTCGTCGAAGCACGTCGTGCTTTCGTAGGCTCTGTCGCTGTGAAGAAGAGCTCGAAGCGTTGCTTGAAAAGTACCCATCGCTTGCCTACATCACCTTCCAACTGCAGCGGCTTCCAACCGCAGCAGCATTATTCTATGCTGGCATTCCTCGGATGCGCGGATGGGGGTACGGCCTAGATGCTTCTGACACCATGTATGGGACCAGGAATCAGCGTGACAGCAGGTGCGTGCGTCGGGCAGCTAGCGGTGCTCCGTTTATTCAGTCCGTCACATTTATAATACATTCTGGGCAACGCCCCTTTGATCAACACGCGATAGCCTCAAGATCGGGCGAAGCCCCTTGAGCTTATCTTGCTTAGCGCACAAGTGAGGCGTGATACGATACATCCTTTTCCTTGGGAAAACAAAGAGGGCGTGGGTTTGTAAGAGGGCGTGGGTTCGAACCCCACTTTTGAAAACATGTATGGGACCAGGAATCAGCGTGGCAGCAGGTGCGCGCGTCAGGCAGCTAGTGCTGCTCCGTTTCTTCAGTCCGTCACATTTATAATACACTCTGGGCAACGCCCCTTTGATCAACACGCGATAGCATCAAGATCGGGCGAAGCCCCTTGAGCTTATTGTGCGTAGCGCACGAGTGAGGCGTGATACGATACAACACTCCAAGTCCCACCATCTCGCATCTTTTTATCATATATTCCCCATATAGAAGCACCGCCGTTCAGTGGACATTCCAAGGACTAAACTAGAGGTGACACACGCACACTTTCTTACGGCTTGCGCTTCGGGTCTACTTCCCACCTTCAACCACCTTGAGTTCATGGTATATACTAGTTCGCTGTATTCATGACACTGCGGCCCAATGCTCGCTAAAGCTTTCAAAAACCAAGGAGGTTACTCCCAGCGAGTATAATGTAGCAACCTTTTCCTGGCAGATAGTGCTCAATGTACATGCCAGTGGCTGCTAATGTGAAATGAGAGACAGGAGGATTCAGCTTTTAATTTCTTACGGCTTGCGCTTCGTATCTGCTTCCCCCCTTTAACCACCTCGAATTCATTCATGGTATATACTAGTTCATTGTATACATGGCCCTGCGGCTCAACGCTCGCTAAACCTTGCTAAAACTAAGGAGGTTACACCCAGCGAGTATAATGTAGCAACCCTTTCTTGTCCGATAGGGCTCAATGTACATGCCAATGGCTTCTAATGGGGATCGCAGCGTGCGCGTTGACTAAAAGCCGAATGCTCCTGTCTCTCATTCCCCATTAACAGCCATTGGCATATACATTGAGCACTATTTTTATTGGTAAACAACGCACATAAGAAATCTCTCACCGGCACCACCTTGGATGTCAAATGTTATACCTATTTCGGGTATGTGCCACTGGCGGTTACGTACTACGAGGGACGCAAAAGCCACGCCATAAGGAGCTTCGCCCCTGAAAAAAGTGCTCAAGGTCATGAGGCGTCGTAGTTCTTTTGCCTCTTGCCACCTCTTGCTGCTTAGCTTTTAGTGCTTTTGTAGGAAAAGAGAAGCTACAAACCTTTGTAACTCCACTCGCACTGGACGAATTCCTAAAGCTTTTGCGGCGTTGAATTCGTGAGGCAATAGGCTTATCTAGTGAATTCCTTCCATGGTTACCCGAAAAAATTGTTTCATAGCCCTTTTAACGCGTTTTGTTTGACAGGTGTCCCGATGAAAAGAATCCCCTTCGGTGATACATAGGTGCATTTCGGAAGCCTCAAACTACGTCGAAAAAGGCCGGAATAGTGCAGCCATCAGCGCTAAAAATACACATTAACTTTCAAACAGCTCTATAAATAGACAACTTCGTCCATATAGCGGAAAAACATATCATGCCTTTCCAGAGGCGTTGTTCAAGCAAACAGCAAACGCTAAATAATGTGCTGCCATCTGTGAGGCATTGTGAGACTCTCTACGGCGAGTGCGCTGCGTATATCTTGGAGGCCATGCGACGCTTGCTTAAGATGAAGCCGGTGGCCTCAGATTTGGGTGCACGTTAAAGACCCCCAGGTGGTCGAAATTTCCGGAGCCCTCCACTACGGCGTCTCTCATAATCATATGGTGGTTGTGGGACGTAAACCCCCCCCCCCCCCCCAATAATCATCGCTTAAGATTTAAAACATGTATGAAACATTTGCGCGCGCACGCGCTCGTACGATCTACCGTGTGCATGTGTGTATGATGCGTGCGTGTGTGTGTGTGTGTGTGTGTAACAAAACATATTAATAAGTCTGCACTTAGCGGTTGAAGGGCGCACTGCCTGATTTCAGTCGCGTTCAACACTTAAATGCGAAGCTAAAGGGTCCCCCAATTTTTTTCTACATAACGAGCTGTAGGTTAGAGAGATGCCTTCTCTTGTGCACCTAGAGGACAGTCGTACAATTTTTCATTTGAAAAAAAATGTAAACGCGTTGGTTATTGCAAATTCACTGAGGTTCTTTCAAGATCTGCGCACAGTGAGCTTGAAGTGGTGCTTGTGAATATCTCACCGTTATATCACCGGCACAAGCATCTTAGCAATCCCATTTTGTACAAGTTACTATGCAGCTGAAAGACTTTCATGAACAACTGTAGTTTTAACCAAACTGGTATCAAGAGTCATTAAAAAAAAGTCGCAGCTTTGCCAAAAAGGCGAAGCAATGAACGTGATAGCAACACATTGGAAGGTCACGTGCAGAATGCCAAGCAGATCAAACGTGCCCCGTGTTTCTAACGCACAAATGACGCCCGAAACGTTCTCACAGGTACAGATGTACACGAATAGGCGTCTAAGTTGTTACTTCGCTGCGTCTGAAAAGCACGCCCTTTTCGCAAAAAGGCTGTGCAACAATTGCAGTGACCTTTGTGCGACCAATCACAACAACAGAATCGTTCCAGTCACCCAACGCAAGCGAAGAAGTATAATTCTGCTCACCGAGAGTAAGGGCGCGCGAGATATTGCCCCCTTACATCTTTTCCACGGGCCAAAGTACGCATGAAAGGTGAGAGACACCAGGCGTTCATTGTGCTATCTTGCTGGTAATACTGAAAACACGAAAGTCCCCCCTCCCTCCCGAAATGCCCGTCAACAACGGTAGGTGGTTGATATAAATAGCTTGCCGTTTAGAGATTTAAAATGTACTCCTCGGTGGCTCATCAATAACGAAAAAAAAGGAGGTCCCCCGTTTATTTTCGCGCGCCGGAGTCTTTCTTCTGGATAATTTCTTTGCTTGTGTTTTGATATATAAATAGATCCGTATACATATACGGTGCATAACATCGGCGTCGATGCCCACGTCGACACCGGTGGCAACATCCAGCCGAGTGTGTCGATATATTTGCTATCGAAAAAAAAGTTCATGAAGTGTGCTGCTCCAATACCCTTTCTGGCACTGTGTTGTATGGGATTGTTTTGTAATGCATATAGTACATTTGTTGAAGAGGCCTTAAGTGTATTGTATGCTATGTATATACCTAAACCGCATTTGCAATAAATATCATGTAAGAGAGAACAAGACAAACACATAGCACGTGACTGTGTTGGCTAGCGCAGCGGGCTGCGGTGCTGGGAGCCACTGGTTCAAATTTCGGGTGTATTGCTTTCAAGTTTTTTTTCTCCTGATTAATTTTTCTGTATGCCTGTTTACTCATATAAGTACATATGCATATCTGGGACATGATGGCAACGGCGAAAGTCAATCGACAGTGTTCGTATAGTTGCTTGCACAATGAAACGGTATTTCTTTGTGGAGGAGCGTGACGGAGGTATCACTGAAGCACGTGTTCCCTTTTTTTCTTCTTATGGAATGCTTGTTTTGATTGCACTATCGATTCAATTTATGTTTTTCGACAGCCCCTCTCTGTCGTTGCGGCATGAGTAAGTGAGAGGCTTTGCATGCGAAAAACAATTTGTATGGAAGGGTTGTACACCTCTGAGAACTTGTGGAAAATAAAATCCTTGATGACACTGCGAAACGACCAATTCGAAGATTTAGCACCACGCCTAATTTTACTTGGAAACAATGCTACTTCATGAAGCCTTTATTTTGAAAGTGGCGTCTTCTGATTCGGGGAACTCGATGCTTTTATATTATGTCATAGTGGCCTATATATAGCAGGAATACAATATGTTTGCTCATGATTCTATAGTTTTGAGCTCTAACGCGCCATACCAGCTTTTGGGGTTTAATGTCCCTGGAGTACGATATGACTATGAGAGGAGCACTCCGATAAATTCCCCCATCTTGAGTCCTTTAACGTTCCACTAAATCTAAGTACATGGGTTTCAAGAACTTTCGACTCCATCCAAAACGTGATCCCACTGCCCGAATTCAATCCTATTGACCTTTGAATCAGCAGTCAAGCCCCATGTCTACTGAAATGCAGTGACAGTTGTTTTACGTACCAAAACCAAGTTATCATTAAAAGTCAAACCCGCGTTGTAGACCACCGAATATTTCGTTCACTTGGGGAAACCACGTAAGATCTCACAGAATGGCTTCAAGTATTTCGCCTTCATCAAACATCAGATGATTGCACCCTAGAAGAAACCCGAGTTTTTCGAGTCAGCAGTTAAGCACTGTAGCTAGTGCAACATCACAAACGCAGAGACATTTTCTGCATATATCAATGCAATACTAGAACGTATTAGACAGATGTATAATTCACTAAACGAGCAATTGCTAATACAAGAAATTCCTTGATATGGCCCAAAGCGGATTGGCCAGGACATAGTAAGCGCGAAACGTGCCACGTTCAAAGGAGGAAAGTGCCTTCTGGTTGGGGCGTTCCAATAGTACAGGTGAAAAGCATCCAACAAGAATTCTGGAGAATAGCCGAAGACCAAAAATTACGAATGAGTTCCACGCGATGGCTGCCTCTGCGTCTTTTTCAAATGGCTCGAACGTATTTCACGCTGCCGTTAAAGCAACAACCACACAGACGATACCTTTGCGTGACAGCAGTGACTCTGTCAATATAACAAAAGTCAAGCCTCTAATGGTGAGTATAGAGCTCGCAACTTAATGAAATGACATGGGAAAAACATGCTGGTGGTTTAATGTCACTTGCGCAGTCGGACGATTATGCCACCATCACGAGATTTTGCAGAGTGACGGTATTTAACCAGTCGGCCATTCTGACAGTTCAGCTAAAGAAGCATGAAACTACGACCTAAAGATTGCTTTAACATTTATCTCGACAGTTAATTTATGAATGGTGATCAAAATTCAACTTGTTTAACCAACACATGCAGGGGTTTGAAAAAAGCGGAATGCTAACGGCTTGTTTTTCTTTGTTAAGCACAATAATATTTGAAACTAATATGCAAGTAAGATAGAAGTAATTAAGGAGAAGCTTTTAATATTAATTAAGTGATAAGCGTTACGAAATTAAACTGGAATAAAAGAGAAGATGCTGCTGGTAGGGATGGCATTGATTAATGTATAAAACAAAGGGTGAGCCTCCAGGTAAGCTATTACGGGTATTCGATGGCTTCAGCTTGACACGCCTTGTGGGTAATATTAGGAAATGTATACGTAATTCAAAAAACAGTTGTTTTTCGGGGTGTTTCATTTATGGTCCACCAAAAGCGGCACTCAGTGGTTTGTCAAGTTGATCTACCTAGCAGCTAAAAGATTGTATTTTCTAGTCAGTAGAAATCTTCTCTTGAGTCATAAAATTCTTTGGACTAGAAAATAACTTCTCATCATTTGATGTGGACTAATTATACGAGCATACTCTTTTTATTTTACTGCACAAGCTATTTGCATGTAGAAAAAAATCTCAAACAAATCGCTTTTTTCAGCCTTACTTTTGAGGAAACTAGAATTGAAGGCGGAGAAAAAAATTTCTGACCTCGGCAGCTGCATGAAACCTGAAGCAAAGTGATCGAGTCATGTTTATCCATGTTGAGAAACAGTGAAGTCCTGTGGTTCAAATTTTCATAGTCATTCACTACGGAACCCCTCATCGTCATATGGTAATTCATGATGTTACAGGCTCACAGTTTTTTGTTATTTATATTTGGTGAGATAAGCTGATAGCGCTGTTTTAATATACTATTTAGAGATTTGTTTTTGAAACCCAACTGATTTAGGGTAACCTTGTTGTTTTAAAGTTAATAAAACGAAACAAAAGGAAATGTGGCTTGCCTTGAGTAATGAAATATATTGAATTTAGTAAGTCATTCTTTGCAGTACATAAACCTCTGATGATATTGTAAATCTTTTCAGTGGGCACTATTGCGACTGTAAATGAAATTGTTTATCTAAATAGAAAATATATGTGCTCTGTCATCAGAATTACGTTGCCATTGTTTCGTAAGTTGAAAATTTTTTCACCTAATTTGCTTTCATCTATATACCGCAGTGTCTAGGCACTTCGCAAAGATCTCACCACATCGAGACATTTCCTATGAAGTAGATTTCACGTAAAGATCAATCCACTTTGATCACTCATTTGCTCACCCCAGTGACAAAATTTTGGTGCATTGCTTAACGACTATATGTGACGCACAAAAACTCTTTTATAGTCGTATACAGGTGGCCCTGCAGGTAATTTTAGCCAGAATATAGGCATATGTCAAAGCAATCAGCGACTACAAGACCGAATCTATGTCGCTCACTATTGCCTGGCAAGAGGCATTGTTTTCAACAGACTGGCACATCCCTTATTAAGACGCATACTGTGAGAACAGACAGACATCACTGCTTATTCTCCACAAGATGCACTCTAACTGAACATGAAGAGTCAGGCGAAAGCTGCTCAAGATGCCACAGATTTTCTAAGACGCTGCAAAGGGCCTTCACTCGTTCGCTAACACTATGTCGGAAACTTGGCTGAGTGACCCCAGTGTCGGGAACCACCGCCTACACAAATTGGACCCATCGAGAAAGCTTCAAGTTCTATCAGACCTCTACCGCCAGGATGCAACTTTACTGTGCCGCCTGTGGTTATGAATAGCTTTTACGAATGCGTACTCTTTTCGCATAAGAATGGCGGATAGTTCCCGATGTGAATCGTGCGACACGGACGAGACAATAGAACACCTACTGTGTTCATGTAAACGTTTTGCGAGCGACCGCAACTTGCTACGCGAAACGTTAGAGACACTAGACGGTAGACCTTTTTCCGAAGAGAAGATCCTTGGTTCATGGCTCTACGCGTCGCAGGCCAGCAAAGCGACGTGGGCATTGCTAAGTTTTCTAAAGCCGACCGGACTACGCGACCGCTTATAAGCGTGCAATGGACAAGGTCACATGTACACACACGTTGCCCTTCACTTCTCTCTCTCTCTTATCCTTTAATCCCCTCAACCCTTCCCCCAGTGCAGGGTAGCAAACCGGACGTGCGTCTGGTTGACCTCCCTGCCTTTCATTTCTTTCCCTCCTCCTCCCCCTCCTCTTTTATCTTGTAGTCACGAATATTCAGCTCACCCAGTCACTTCGTATTACGTGTGTCGTAGATATTTTTACTCTCATCTGAACACTCAATGTCACAACACCCTACAGGGCCACACCTTCCCAGCGAGAATTCTGTGACCGTCAGGAGCGTGGGTAAGAGTGGATGATGATGATGCAGAGCATGAAGGACTGTCCTGATCAGGAAGGATTAGGACAGCAGATGTGGCAACCACGTGGGTTGAAGACAATGAAGTATTGCCGAAATAGCTAAAGAACAAAACACTTATTCATGTAACCGATTCAAATGATTTTCGATGCCATTTGTGAATTAACTAGGAGCCTTTATGAAAAACATTGGTTGCTACAAAAATTTTTTAGTTAAGCACACCGACATTTTTATAAAGATAGTACTAGTGAGTTGTAGATTTTTCGCGAACTGGTAACACTTTTTTATATCGTTTTGAAAGGAAGTGCGGAATACCAAGTGAAGAAGACCTTACGGATTGAGAATAAATTCTTGATTGAGAATGTTTCTTGATTTTGTAATCACGGCAACGCATCTACCAATAGGACAAGCTTTCGCAAAAACTCGGCGGGCCCCACACATTACTGCAGTCGATAAAATTCGAAACATGCAAAATGGAGGGTGACTGTTGTTAAATTTTTTATAAAAAACATGTTGCGAATTGACACTTAAAATATGTACCAATGTTGCAAGAACAGAGATATTTTCAAAAACCGCATAAGATTTATATAATCAGTTTTTGTTAAGTTGTGTAACAACGTCGAGAACAGCATTGGTAGTACCAACACCGGAAGTGTGTAAGCTTATGTGTCGGGCTTGTGCTTGCGAAGAAGATTGCGCTGAACTTTGCTACACAAACTGTTTCAGTGGATGGCGCTTAACTACAGATGACATTACCCACGTGACGCCTGCATCATAGGAGTACAAATGAGATGTTTATCAAGAAAAACAGCTAGCCCTGCAACTACAATTCACCTTTACACTTGTACAAGGTTCTTTTCAAACGCAGTTTCGTGACTTGGTGTGGCTTCATCCTAAAATGCTTGATTGCAACGCA
Organism: Rhipicephalus microplus; assembly: GCF_013339725.1. Lineage (NCBI taxonomy): Eukaryota > Metazoa > Arthropoda > Arachnida > Ixodida > Ixodidae > Rhipicephalus > Rhipicephalus microplus. The sequence continues at coordinate 94,660 of NW_023611188.1, forward strand.
GAGCATTTGGCTTTCATTTCTGCTTGAACCTTCCTATATATACTTTACATTCGGCGAGTCAATGCTGCCGATTTAATTGTTTTATATTCTCGCATTTATATTCTTAATGTCTTCGCTGTTAGTTGGCAAGATATACTTGATAGTGGCCCACCGGGATCAGCTTCACAAAGGGGCTGAGTGCTGCCTCCGGATAATATTAATGTTATCTGCCCACCTGGTGTCAATCACCTGTTGAACATGCCTGCATACCACGGCCAATGGTATACGTGTATGTGCCACAAGTGTTTGAAGGATAAGGTTTGACGACGTACACCACGGGATTTTGACGTTATTCATGTCATGGCCGGCCAGATATTTTTGCGAACGTTCGTACCCTCCATAGTAGGCTTAATCTATTCAAAGTAAGAAGGTGAGCTTGAGAGCACCCAGACATCATCATCATTATTATCGTCATCAGCCTGACTACGTTCACTGCAGGACAGAGGCCCCTCCCATGAACCGCCAGTTAATCGGTCCTGTGCTTGGTGCGGCCGCTTTACACCCGCAAACTTCCTAATCCCATCTGCACCAACCGACCGACCGGCCGACCACCAACCGATTGACATGAAGGCAGGCATATGATAGATAGATAGATAGATAGATAGATAGATAGATAGATAGATAGATAGATAGATAGATAGATAGATAGATAGATAGATAGATAGATAGATAGATAGATAGATAGATAGATAGATAGATAGATAGATAGATAGATAGATAGATAAACATGTAACGACGACGCCGCCACTGCACTGTACAATTTGCCTCATCAAGCCTCTTTCAAATGGCGCAGAAGCGATCTTGACAATCACATTGACATATGCGTTTCCACTCCACAATGCAACCCCTCCTGCATACGAACAAACACGCTATTGAGATAGCAGTACATTTTGAGGTGGTAGAGTGGGTGGTGACATCTTTCTTTCTTGGTACCGATAATGTATCGCAACCTTGAAGACCCCTTGTATACTACGTGTTTTTTTTTTCATGAGCTACAAGCTAATCATCTCCTCTGGTGAAAAGTACTAGCAGTGCGTGTGTCAGATTTTGTGACCCCTTCTTGAAAACGAATCGCATATTAGATGTAAAACTTCAAACAGCCCAAAACTTGGTGCTGTTGAATTTATGACAGCTATTATGTAATTTTACCGTCATGTATGACGAGTTCGCCATTGCCACAATGACTATATTGGGAGCCAATTGAGTCACATAGCGTTGTGCCCACCTTCCCTTTGCTTCATTCTTTCTCGGACAAATAGTCAGCTATATCGAACAAAACACAGGGTAGATTAGAAGCAATTTATTTCTGATGGCTCTTTCACTGTCCCATAATTCTTCCTGCTTCACCATGATGCCATTATATGGCTTTCACATTTCAATTACGCATACAACTGCACTCTACTCCAGTTGGCATTTTGTTTCTTCATACAGGGACTCGCTACTTGTATGACTTGCGAGTGTGGAGCAAGTTCGTTGCATCCCCTCACTTAGAAGACTGTATTAAAAAATTTAGCAAGTTGGAACCCCATGGCCATAAAATTTACAACGCCTCCTGCAAGAATGTATTTCACAATAGTGCAGCAGCCACACACCTCCAACTGCCGAATCCACAACCACCACGGGAAAGGTTATAAAATTGAAAATCGAAATACCTTATAATATTCAGAACAGAATGGAATAAAAAACTTGGCAACAATAAAGTTACATACCTTTTTTTCTTAAATGTGCATCTGATTCTTGTGAAATGAATGGCGCATAAAGTACAATAAGGGGGCAACTACAAGCGACGCAACGGAAAGCATCTATCTCTGTTAGTCACCATTGTCATCAATAGTAAACGAGCAGAATGAGGAAAAATAAACTCCGACGCTTTATGGAAGCTAAACCTACGTTATGCTTGCGAAGCGGTGATCACGGGTGAGCGAATGCATTATTTGAACAGCATTGTTATTTGCAGCCTTTATCCGTGCATATTTGTCTTGGCACTCACGCTCTCATCAGTTACCGGGAATATAAATGTAATACAAGGTTCCCCAGTGCCATTTTGTGTCGTTATGTTGTTACATGAGGATAAACAAACATATATACACTATTTAGCCACAGTCACAGCAGCAGTTTCACCGTAGATGAAGGTGCCTAGTGATTTCCGCATGGGGATTGCTTCTCTTCCACTTCATCGCTCTTCTTCCACGTCCGCATAGCATTTATTCATCTCCCGACGACGTTGTAATAGTTTCCCGACGAAAAAATGACGCACTTGTGTCGTTTATTATCCATTTTCTGGTGAGAGACAAAATCATTCATCCTTCGGCCAAAGACAATGTGACTATTTTTTTGTGACATTGTCTATGGCAGAGGTCACATTGCCTTTGGCAGTAACATTATTACAAGGGACATCGAAGAGTTCTGGAAATTTTCACTATGTGATGTTAGCCTAAATCTGAGAGGTGCGTGCGCTCGCCGCGTTCGCTTCTCATACAGCGAAGAGTCGCACTCAGCCAAGAAAAAAAAACGATCCGATGAATGGAGCATAGCGAAGAAATTGAAGAACGGAATGAGTGATCACTTCTTTCGTATCATCAAACGCCGAAATTGGAGAACGTCTTTTGCATGATCAAACGCATGTAACTGCTCCACTAAGTCACCGTTTCGAAAAATTTGCCCGGTCATTTCTGCGTACGCTTTAGGGGCTCCTGGGAACCAGTTACGAAACTTATAAACGTTCAGGAATGCACTTAGTTGTCAAGAAATTTTAGTAATCTATTTTTGTTTGCGAAGAGCTATAAACCTTTATGCATCTTTTGGTGGTTATTGAGGAATGTATCTGCCAATTTATCTCTAGTTATGTTTCTGAAATCGAGATAAGCTAACTGTCTCAAGGAACCTAGGCCCAATTCTCATTCAGGAATGCTGAGAAGGTTAAGTATATGACTCCAGAAAATTTTTAATCAGTCGGCCTTTTCAACAGACATAACGGATCTTTTTTGCTCGTTTACACCACAGGATAACCTGTGCTAATAATAGGTGTTGAATAAGTGATTGTAAGCGCTGTTTCATTTCGAAACAGTTGCAGAGTTTCTTTCATTGATGTTTCATGCACCTGGGATCCACATTTGCCGTTCGGGACAAAGATATTTATTTGCAAAATACTCTATCTGTATTCGCTTGTTTTCAATGCTCGCTGAAAATGGGCCGCGGCCACTTTCAAATGTCAGAGTCTTTGCCCATTCTTGCCCCAACAATAACTGCAGGCCAGCTTAGTGTACACCAATAGTAAGAAGTCTACCACTGCGTGCACATCTACCAGGTATTACCAGTTCAATAAACAATTAGTGGTCAGAACTTTTTCCAACGTGTCTCTCTCATTGTCTTTTCTAGTTTTCCACGCTGATGCATAAGTTCCAATATTATTTTTGGTTTTAATTAAAAAATGATTCACTGATACGTCCACTAAGATGCAAAAGAAGATTCTGCAAGTCAGAATAAATAACACGATTGAAGGTACGTGGCACATTAAAGTACGATACGTGATGAAACTCTTCTCAACCGGCGACAACCCGTGCATTGACATGCATCCACCGCCGGTCAGCTGTGGTAAGTTCAGAGCCCCCTTAGCAGCGAAGTTCGGAGCAAGACCTGGCGCATGGCAGCTCCGTAGAGCTCTGCCAGCTAGGCAGGTCAGGAGTACAGTAGATGGTGCTTTTAGAGGCATATTATATATATATATATATATATATATATATTGTATATATACATATACAATATTGTCACGGTCCACAGCGAACGTATACATGCCTCTGAAAAAGGCGATCTGTGTCAAGGCTAGCATGCGAGCCCGCCTGACGCGAACAACTCAACGGCATCTTCACGCGGCGGCGCCGGTCTGTCGCGCAACGCACAGCGAGCCTCTCAGCCCACGAGACCGTCGAAGCAATCGGCGCCTTCCAGTCTGGCGAGTCTTACGCAATGCGTGGCGACGTCACTCTTCCTTGGCTGCAACCACGCGCAGTGGCTCCAGATTTGATGAGAAGGACGCGGTCCAGCGGCGAGACCTATTGGAGGATTTTGACCTCACGGCCAGCGGCGCTTCTGGTTGGACATTCGGTTACTCAAAGGATCCACCCGGTGCCTTAAAAACAGCCCTGCGGCGCGACGCCAGCAGTAGCCCTTTGTGTCGGAGAAGAGAGCTCGGCGCTTCGAGTCTCTAAACTGTCAGCCCTAGTGCCGAATTTGTAACGCCACTCTTTCTATGCTGTACATAAACCTTGCTTTAACTCACCGTTGTCTCGTCCGCTCGTCTATCAGCTCTGCGCAGAAACAGTCGCGAACTGAGAAACCTACGCTACCAAACGGCTGGTGACCATGTCGGTGGAGATCGGAGCAGTGGCGCCTTCGGTTCCGTGTTGGCGTCCCCGTCTTTCGTAACAGTGGTTGGCAGCTGTGGGATCGGCCGGCGTCAGCGACATAGATGCGGTAAGTGCCTGATGTTTTTCCCTCAGTTCACCAGACTACTCTTGCTTACGTTATAGTAGTTTAGAGAAGGGCTGTGTGAAGCATTGGTGAGTGAGCTTTGATCGTTTCAAGCAAAATCAGAGCGCTTTGAAACCAAAGTTAATGCGGAGGGTGTAAACACGGCAGTGTTAAAATTACTTGCGCGTCTTTCTAGTAGACTAATAGTGGGTACGGCAAGTAGATTCTTAACAGGGGCAAACAGCAAGAGGCTTGTGTGAACGATGGAGAACCTCAATAGGAAGGAACTCATCGAAATGTGTGAAGAACTCGGCATTACTTTGGGCCGTGCGAAATGAAAGCAAGCGATCCTTGAGGTCATGAAGGATGAAGGAGTGTTGGCTAAGGAAGTCGATAAGGCCTGGGTGGATATCAAAGCACACCACGAGGAGGCTCAAAAGCGAGAAGTTCGCGAACGTGAAGAAGCTTATAGGCGCGAACGTCGCGAGTGTGAGGAGGTCGAGAGACAGGAGCGCCTCAAGTTGAAACAAATAGAATTGGCAATCCTACAGTGTTCGCAGGCGCCTAGCATAGCTTCTCCGGCAGTTCAGGTCATCGGTTACAGAATTCGGGACCAACTGCCACCGTTCGTAGTAGGCGAGGACATGGCGAAGTATCTCGTCAAGTTTGAACACGTCTGTGAGTGAAATGCTTTGGAGCGATCTTTTTGGGCGCAGGACCTGTTAGCTCTTATTCCCGGCGAAGTGTCCGACGCCATGACGTGCATGTCGAGGGAAGCGTTTGATAGCTATGACGAGTTTAAGCAAGTGCTCTAGAGATGGTATAAGTTGCCACCCGAGGCTTTCCGGCAAATGCAAAGGTATTTGCCAGTAACCCGAACGCAGGTCTAGGCTTGAGAAGTACTCGGCACCCTGAAGTGAATCCAAAGCATCGTCTGTGCGTGGCATGAGGTAAATATCCTTTTGGGTAATTTTAATAGGTGCTCTGTAGTGCACGCAAATTCGCACCGAGCCATCTTTTTCCCTCACTAAAACAACAGGGGATGACCAAGTACTCGCGGAGAGACGTGTAATGTTCCGTTGCAGCATATCAGCCACATTTTCTTCAATGACCTCACGCTCGGACGAAGAGACGCGATATGATCGACCGCGTACGATGGAAGTGCCGTTGGTCTGGATACGATGCGTGATAATGGACGTCTGTCCCAGAGATGAGGAATGGTCATCAGACAATCTTTATGCTTTTGTAGCAAGGCAAACAACTCATCTGTCTCTAAAGAGGTCAGCTCTGGACTAATCGTCGCAGCAAGAACAGAAACGCATGATGAACGTCCTATAGAAGGAAGGTCAGAACACGCTGGCATAAGCGGGTCAACAGAGACAGGTTGGCATACAGTAACGCAAGTCATTGTGGTGCCTTTAGGAATGAAAATTTTCTCAGACGTCTGGTTTGTAGCGTAGAGAAGTCCGGAGCCATTGTGGAACCGCGCTACACCTGAAGCAAGGGCTACATCTTTTGCAACACAGCGTGCAGATGGTTGGACAAACCCGTCACCAGAGTCGATCACATTAGAAGTGATGATAACTATTCGCTGACGACAAGGTGGTAGCTCGGTATCTTCCACAGCCAGCAAGCGAACGGGCTTGTGATCCGCATAAAGAGCATAGTCAGTTTCCATCTTATGAACAACATTTTCATGACAGCAGATGGAAGCGCTTGCCATAGACAGAAAATCCCAGCCTAATATGAGCTGGTGGGTACACGAACTCAGCACGACAAATTGCACAAAATGGAGAAGACCAGCTATGAAAACACGAGCGGTGCACATAGCGCCAGGTCTAAGACGTCCCCTTGAGCAGCGAGCAGTGTAGGTACATCTTAAGGGGTGGGGACTTTTCGCAGACGTGAGCACAAGGAACGATCCATCACAGACAAAGAAGCACCAGTGTCTATTAAAGCGTCCACGTTCACACCTTCTATTAAAACAGATATCGTATTATATGAACGCACTGGAGGAATTTTTCTCTTTTCGTTCGATGCAGCTTTCCCTCTAAAAGCTGCAGAGGTTAGTTTTCCGGGCATTGGTTGGTGAATGGCGAGATAGGTCGCAATGGAGACGTGGAGCGGCGGAGGGGTGATGGTGAGCGGCGTCTAGTAGAGCAGTAAGAAGGAGTTGGCTCAGATGTCGCAGTAAGAGACAGTGAGCTACGTAGCAGTGGATCATAAGGACGACGTTGGAAAACGGACCCACTTGTCCCATCATCCCATGCGTAGGGGTCGAATACATGACGCTCGTCCGGCTGACGCTTCCGACAAAAGCGTGCAATGTGGACCCGGTAGCCGCGGTAATAACAGATCGGACGAAATGACCACCATGGTGGGTGAAAGGGCTGGCTAGACGCACTCGGAGTAAACGAAGCCAGTGGTACAGGCGTCGCGTGTGCGGGCATCGGTTGTACGACACGTGGTGAACCAGTGAGGACTTGTGCGTGCGTCGGCTGTACTCGAGGTAACGGAGAGTGTACATACGCTGGCCCGGTCATGGACGCCAAATCCTCTTTGATAACGTCGCGCAAAGCAGTGTTGGAGGGGGGAGGTAGACTTGGTGTCGTTGAGAGGCCGAAAGATTGCAGCTCTTTCCGTATAATTGACCGGATCATAGCACGCATTGAGGCATCAGTCGTGGTGGTGTTTTCAGCGCTGTCCGGCGGTAACCGTTGGGACTCAAGTTCCTCTAGGCGTTGGCACGTGGCAACAACGTCAGCGACTGTGGTCGGGTTTTGTATGACTAAGGCATTGAACGCGAGGGTGCCGATCCTTTTCAATAGATGACGAACACTTTCTGATTCAGACATGGACGTGTTGAAACGGTGACAGAGAGCAAGCACATCCTACATGTACGAGGTGTAAGACTCACCGCATGGTTGCTTGCGAGCATTCAGTGTCTTCTTCGCGAGAGCTGAACGAACCGCCGGGGTGCCGAAATTTTGGTGAAGCTGTTGCTTGAAATGTGTCCAGTCCATGATTTCCATTTCATGATATAAATACCATGTTTTCGCTACGCCTGTCAAATAAAAGGAAACACGGAGAAGATTGGTAGGATCATCCCGGTTGTTAGTGGAACTCGCTTGATTGAAGTGGTTGAACCAATGCTCCACATCTTCACCTCGAAGTCTGGCGAACGTGGGTGGCTCACGCTGGTGAGCGGTGATAATCGAAAATGGATAGGCCGTGGCAGCCGGGCCGTGGAGGTAGATGCAGAAGTGCCGGTTGGCTCGTCCTGAGGCATGTAACCGGACACCTGGCACAGACGACGACATGTGCGGAGCTCCAAGAGGTAGAGCGGGATGGGCGAGGACGGAAGATCGCAGAGCACACTCTCCCACTTGTAATGCAACGGTGAAGGCAACCTTTACTAGGCCCAGAAGACACAATGAAGTGACCACACCCAAGGCACAGAACTCAGACAAGCCAAGTCCCCACAGCAGATGAAGATGATGACTACTCATGATGATGAACATGTGTAAAGAAAGTAGATGTGCTTAATGAATGCTACAATATATATATATATATATATATATAAATATATATATATATATATATATATATATATATATATATATATATTGTAGTGGAGCCTCCAAACTCTGAAATGGGTTGACACTTGAGTATCTTCTAGTGGGGCTACCCAACAAGGACGCCGCTCACGCTGGGAGTCCGTGCTTGGCCGTGACTGTCGCCATTGTGTATGCTCGCTGGTTGCCGGCCAATAAACGCCTTAACAATATATATATATATATATATATATATATATATATATAGAGAGAGAGAGAGAGAGAGAATTTATTCTGCGGATCCAGAGCTGTGTACGCTCTGAGAAACGACGGATGAACGGGCGAAAATGTTTAATACTTCGTACGCTTCCGCAGGAGGGCCTGCCTTCGTCAGGGAATACAGTGTCCTGTATTCGTTCGATCCATGACGCTGCTTCGATCCACGACAGTTCGATCTACGACGCTGCTTACAGCCTGTCTTACAGACCACTTACCCACAGGAAGCGCACCACTGTTCTCAATGCCTTGCGTGCCGAAAATGCGTTGGCAACTATATAAAGGGACGGGCTTCGGAACCTAAGAGCGCACAACATCAACGAACCATGCACGGTACAGACAGACCACTGAAAAAAAATTTGATGCAATGGTGTCATTGTTGAAAAAAAAGCCATGCATCATCTAGGTAGCTCGTCACACTTTGTGGATTATAGTAGGCTTGCGATGCTCGATATGGACAATTTCCAAGACAGTGCTACCACTGTGCATGCTCGAAGATGATTTACCGGGCTCACTCGGATAGCTGATGGGTCAGTGCGCTCGGCAATTCCTACTTCACCGCATTTGGAGACGAGATACAGTGGTAGGAAATCAGAACCACACAAGCACTAGAAGAGTGAAGACGGGTGGGCGCGGAAGTGGTGACGCCGACCATTCTCTTCTGGAACTCTTGGTCGATTGTGGTAAAGGCCCGTTCAAGGTGACAGCACTCTTCAGCATGCCTCACTGTGTCATATATGGGCACATACTTACAAGCATAAACCAGTGTGGCCGAATTAGGTTGAGTGGTGTTCGCCACAGTGTAAGAAATAGAGAATACACAGTGCTCCGAAACAGGTCACGAAGTATAGAATAGCGTCCCGATTTACTGGATTGGATGCAACGTGCATTGAGCGCACCTCACTGAGCATGTGGTCGAAACTGTCTTTATTCCCTTTAGTTTGAAGGTGGTACGCCATGCTCGTGCGATCAACCCCTTGGCACATATTACGAATAGCGTAATTACTTAGAAGTTGAAGATACGACTGAGGTCACTGTGCAGCTCCTGAGCAGGCCAGTGACGGAAAATAAATCGATGAAGCACAATAGAGGCAATGTCGCGGGTTGTAGCTGTCGGAGTACAGCAGACTCGGCGTATGGCGAGAGGTGGTCAACTGCCACAGTCACCCAGCGTTTCACAGCACCTCTTGTGGGAAGGAAACCATCCAAATCAGTGTGAACGTGACCGAAGTGCTTACTAGAGCAAGGTTAAGGTTGCAGATCAGCCGGCGAGGAACGAGCTGAACATATCAGGCACTGGTTGCGTATGAAGATGCTAAGAGGCTGTTTACATCGATGACAAACTTTTTCGCTTACACGAAGGGTCTAGATATGCCCAAGTCTCCAACTACAAAGAAAAAAATTTTAACGGGAAAAACGTTTCGGTAATTTAAGAAGCTGCCTTTCTTGGATTGTTGAGAATAAATGCCATAAAAAACAAGTTTCGCGCCTAAGTTAGCAACAAAATACTAATGTTCTTGAAGAATTTCATTCAAATAATACAGAAATACATCGAACTCATACCTGTTTTCAGCCACTTCAATAGATGCAGGTTCACACACATTACTTTTAAACTTGGGTGAAAGTTTACAATAACATTTAGTTACACTCGAATAAAAATTGATTGATTGATATGTAGGATTTAACGTCTCAAAACCACAATATGTATACTAGAGACGCCGTAGTGTAGGGCACCGGAAATTTCGACCACCTGGGGTTCTTTAACGTGTGCGCAAATCTGAGCACACGGGCCTACAGCATTTCCGCCTCCATCTGAAATGCAGCCGCCACAGCCGGGATTCGATCCCACGACCTGCGGGTCAGCAGCCAAGTACCTTAGCGACTAGACCACCGCGGCAGGTCATACTCGAATAAAAAAATAGTTATTTATATAAGCACTCCACTTCCATACACTTGTATATTATGGGTACCAGGACACGAGGGTCTGCAGGGAAATGAAGCGGCCCACGCAGCTGCCCGCGAGCATGTCAGCTGGGCTGCCCCCTGCCCATAGAACATCCAACCCGTCGTTGAAGAGACGGAAGTTGTTCAAACACCTACTCCAGCATTACAGACTGGAGCGACAAGTATACGCTCCACCACACCCAAAAACTGACAAAAAAGGAAAGCGTGATACTGAGACGCCTGCAAAGCAGCACATACACACATGATGCTCTAATTCACCTCAAAGAGATATAGCTCTATGTGCCCACTCTGCAGCGTACTGGACACCCTGGCACACTTGCTTCTTGCATGCCAGTGTACTGCCAGACGTAATCCGCAACAACATACGACTGATAATGAAGCAGGATGGACGAACAAAGACCTAACAGAAACGTGGGAGGCGAAGCTCGCCCTCGAGGACCTGAAAGACCAACAACAACTCGTCGCCAGGGTCAAGAGGGCAGTAGAAGCTAGAAGGTTCCTAAACTAAGGAGCCCTCCCACCTCAGGGTGACACCAGGCATTGTTCGGTGCACTGTTTCGAAAATAAACGTTTACTTCTCTCTCTTATACTGTCTTGTGTTACAGACACTAAATTTGTTCGTTAATTGAACGAAAAATTCTTGATGGCCATCACCTGCTTCAAATACACTCAAATTGCACCGATCCTAGAAAAACATCTCTAAAGGCATAGCTTTTCTATTTATTTACAGTCTAGTGGGAGTTCTGGTTTGAAAGGCATTCGATCAGTGTAGGCTTATGCGGTGTAGAGTTTGTTCAAAAAGATCCAGAATGAATTGCATCTCTATCACTGCATGTTTTGCACCCATTTTCAGTAAAGGGACACATTCAAGTGCACTAACACTAACATATATTATGAGGTTTTGTAGCAGTTTATTGAACGTTTCAAGTTATATAAATGATTACAGTAACGGTCAAGTAACTAAATTGAATAGTACCTACCTTTCTTGTACTCATAGTTGTCTCTCTAATAATACTTGTCTATTTCTTATACGAATATTCAGCAAAAGTGCTATGTTCCGTTGCTTCTTCTGCTGTCATTTCGTTCACAATAGTTCTCTCAAAATGCCTTCGCATATACATAAACATCACTGATGCCACTACTGCTATGCTCATTTGCTTTGTTTTCGCTGTTGCAGCCACTCGTCATTTGTATGACTTGCGAGTGTGTAACAAGTTTCTTGCATCCAAAGATATATCAAAGTGCATTAGAAAATTTAACAAGTTTGAACCCAGGAGAGAAGGCATTTATAATACCTCTAGCAAAAACATAATTCGCACCACATCACCAGCAAAGCAACTGGAACTGTCGAATCCAAGTGCGTCACGGCAAAAGTTATAAAAATGAGAAGCGCAATATTTAACAATATTCCAACGCAGGCCTGAAATATTCCAATAATAAAATCAAACCGTGTATGAAATAGTTATGTCTTACTTAGGCCACAAATCACCAAAACGGAAATTCTAAAAGTCGAATATTGACTCGCGAAAACACCATGCCAGTCGCAACGCTTGATTCCTTATTATACTACGAAGAACCAAAATTTTTAGAACAACAAGGTTAAAATCTCTTCCCGGAACATGTGTGGCCACCGACCGCTCATGTACCGGCACCCGGGATGCGATTGCTGCCGGGGGGTTCTTGGATTCATAGACATCGCAGTTAGAGGTACCTTGAGATTGCAGGTTCACAACAGTCTCAGAACAAAACCTGCATTAAAACTAACGAATTCAACGCAGCACACAGGCTTGAGACATCAATATGGAAACGCTGATGTTTCATGCAAGCTCATTCCACCTTACTCTCATTCAGTGGAATTATCTGTGTCTACTTAGCTAAATACTCATATGTATTACTCGCCTTTTGCATGCACCCACATAATATTTAGGCGTACGTTTCCACCTGCGAACAACTTATTTTAGTGGAAAAGTGGCGAGAAGCGTTGTTTGCCTGATTTCTGTGGCACTCACGCACCAGCAGTATTAATGGCGTGTAAGGAATTCCGATTTCATCTAGACATGGAAAGCTTCGCTCTAAAAAGAAACATTCTTGTTGTACCATCGTGCCATCCACCTATAGTAAGTCGCGTAAAATTAAACTCGTATCAGAGAAAATACAATCGTATAAAATTACGTCTTTGAAAAGAAAGAATAAAGAAGTATTCTCCCAGAAACATAACATGATAGCACGCAGAATGTGTGGGCGGCGTATTCTATAAATGGGGTGAATTTCAAAATGATGTTTTAATATTACCAAACCGTACATTCATTATTTCACGGTATCATACAATACCTGATTAACGTCGTTCCCTTATATTTCTTGCGTGCACTGGTACTAGGCGTAAAATTATGTGATTTGCGCAACGAAGGCTTCGTTCAGAGCATGAACTCCTACAAAATTCAAAGTCATGATTACTCATAATCCTCAGTCGCAGTATCATTTACAGTATGCATATCCGTAGTTGCGCGCATTATCTAACGACCTAGTGGTACTTCGTCCAACCACTAAAGTGGCCTGGTGGGTTTCATCACTGCTATTCCAGCAGGCATCCACACATATTTAGACAGGGCTAATTTTATGAGCAGTGCCATTGGTTTGCCCATGGCAGAGTTCTCTTATCTGGCCAAAAAGAGAAGCCTTTCAAACCAATGAGCATGTGTTGCGAACGTGGCCTAATAACGCAACCGCATTACACATTTCAAGACGCTGCTACAGCTTCGTACAAAAGTTTGATGTCTAATCCAGAAATAGTTTTTTAAGTGAGCGTAGCAACTGCCAGGCGCGCAGTGCTAAAATTTACAATTGTTTATTTTAACCACGGCAAGTACCACCCGGAAAGTAGGCAGCTGACTTTGCGAACACTCGTTCAGGGAACATAAGAGCTATATACATTAGGCATTGTTCTAAATCTGCCACCTGCTGCTTCCAGTCTGTCGAAGCGAAACATGTTGTATGAAAGTCACTTTGCCGTTATCTTAAGAGTACAAGGCATGAAAGAAAAGAATCTGCTAACGGCCATACTTTTCAGCGCCTATTTAGCAACGCTCGAATGCGATTTGAACTTTGTCCCACTGAATTACGGTGTCAGAAAGGTAGTACACGCTTTTTTACAGCACTCTAACTATGTACACAAACTAACTATGGCACCCTAACTATGTACAAGGCATGAAAGAAAGGAATCTGCTCACGTCCATACTTTTTAACGCCTATTTTGCAACGTTCGAATGCGATTTGAACTTTCCCTCACTGAATTACGGTGTCAGAAAGGTAGTACACGCTTTATTACGGCACCCTAACTATGTACGAAAACTAAAAGTATTTTCTTGCACAGCGTTATTTGAGCTTTATTATTGATATGTACGAATCCTGTGCTGTGGTTGGCGTAGCTCCAATTAGTAGAGAAACGCTCAAATAGATATATATTTTAAAAAACGAGTCGTCCTGTCGATTACAATGACAGTAATATATTTCTTTAATTTGTTTATTCGTGGATGACTGCGTTGTATATCGCAAAATTACAGATGCCTCTGACGTAGCAACCCTTCGATCCGACTTGAATAACATATATAGGTCGTGCCTCATATGGTGCATGGAACTCAACATTAACAAATGTATATTGATGCGCATTTCTCATTCTCACACAATCTGCCCTGCCTATGCACTAAATAACTGCCCCCTTCAATCTGTTAGCACCTACCGTTATCTTGGATTTCATATTACCAACGACCTCTTTCGGAAGCACCACATACAATACATAACATCAAAAGCTAACTGCTCATTAAGATATTTGAAAAGAAACTTGTCGTTTGCACCTGTACAAATAAAACGACTGCTATATATAAGCTACGTCCACACCAAACTGAAATACGCCTTATCCATATGGGATCCACATCAATTCACATATAATTAACGAAATAAAATCGGTACAAAATCGCGCTGTTCGTTTCATCCTAAGGAATTATCATCGCTCTGTTAGTGTTTCATTATTGAAGAGTACACTCCATATTCCATTACTCTCTATGCGCAGAAAGAACTCACGAATCTCGTTACTTCATAAAATATATCACCACGATCCTTTCCTTCGCTCACTTTGGATTCACTCGGCATCGTACCATTCTGCTCGCCATAATCACGTGAACAAAGTCAGCGTACCTCCTCACAAAACCTAAGCATACTCACAATCATTCCTCCCAAAGACGTCAATAAATTGGAATAACCTACCTGCATCATTAGTAAGCATCACCGACACCACTCGATTTAGGAATGCACTAATAAACTCAGAATCGTGAACTGTACTAATCGGCGTAAGTGTTATTGACTGTTTAGTGTATTCTTTGTGGTTCTAGTTTAGGTGTCTTTTAATAAAGTGTACTGCTTGCATCCAAAACTTTATCATTATATTTATCTTTATGTTAAACGTGTACATATTCCTGTAGTAATTTTGTTGTTCATCTGTATTTCTGCCCCTCCCCTCTATAATGTACAAATGTACTCTGAGGGGTTCACAAATAAATAAATAATATACTTTCGTAGTTTTACAAATCCCCCATGCTATGCAGCCTGGGTGATGTGAGCTCATTTGTGCACGGCCTCATACTAGCTAAAGGGAGTTATTATTGCACGCTCGAGTCCAGCATGAAATGGAAGTACACACATGTCTAAAGAAGTATTATGGTCAGTTCACATCAAGGTGAGATGGAGCTTGACACACTGCCGTATACAGCCTACCAAAAGTTTTAGAATTCTGTTCAAATGAAAATGATACATGACGTACTATTTACTCGACATCTA
Source organism: Rhipicephalus microplus (assembly GCF_013339725.1). Classification (NCBI taxonomy): domain Eukaryota; kingdom Metazoa; phylum Arthropoda; class Arachnida; order Ixodida; family Ixodidae; genus Rhipicephalus; species Rhipicephalus microplus. The sequence continues at coordinate 109,794 of NW_023611188.1, forward strand.
TGGTGTTGCCGTTGCCAGTTATAGTCTCGTTAATGAGCCACCGCTGAAATGAAAAATACTGGCCACTCATTCTATTTAAATGCACCCCTCTTATCATGTACGGCTTCAATTGCGAAGGGTCAGCATCACTAACGTATCATCGAGTCTTGAAGGCAGAGATTGCAAGAAGCATACAAAGCATATTTGTGAGTGCAAGACTGAAGACTTGCACCGTAGCTCGTTTGAACGAGGTAAATTGGCTGTCGTGAACTGAAAGTGGTTTACGGAAGTCCAAGAATGTGCACTAGATCAGAGCTTAAATAATTTCTGCTGTTTGTGGAAGGAAGAGCGTAGGGACTAGTGAACAACTTTTGCTTCTCTGTTCTATACAAAAAAATCTTATGAATGAATTATGAAAGGTCATTGCCTTTAGATTCTAGATATCGGCTGCATGTAATTGCACTCCATGATGAACTATTATTAAGAAATGCGGTGCTGAGTTACTTTTTTATTGCATTTGGTGGCTCTGCACTCTTTACTTGTACCATTTCGTTGCAGTTGTACGAATGCCTGAATTCGCAATTGGTGATTTTTTTTCGCCTATACAACATTACACCAAACGTTTCATGCACTCGTTATCGACATTTATGGCACCTCGTCATTTTCATATATTGACGATATTGAGAAAGCACCTTCAATTCACAGTGAAGATGACCCAAACATTTTATGTTACGGATGCCCGCATTGATTTTCGATCAGCGCACAAAAACTAGACAATTGACTGATTGATATGTGTGGTTTAACGTCCCAAAACCACCATATGATTATGAGAGACGCCGTAGTGGAAGGCTCCGGAAGTTTCTATCCCCTGAATTCTTTAACCTGCACTCCAATCGGAGCACACGGGCCAAAAAAAGACAATGCACACACTGAAACGACGAGAAAGGACAAGGTCCTCGATTTTTTTATGTGTACCCTAACTATTTTATTGTGATAAGCGGTTTAACAATTGAATGCTAACTAGTTCAATCCCGCACAGTATATGACCACAGTTACTTTTGAGTCAACACTCTATATATTAAAATCACATGGTGCCTTAACAACAAATGAGCAAACTTTCATGCTGTTTTTCCATTCCACATAAAGCATTACAATCTCTACTTCGTAGAAAATGCACTCCCAAACTCGAACCCAAACTTATCATTAGTCATTTACAGCACGAAGTTTGAGTGAAACCTTCTGGTAAAAAACCTGATATCAATGTCTCATTGAGTTTGCTTAAACATGATATGCTTACTCTGGGAGCACTTTTCTCTGTGCAAATTAACCCTTCCTACGAAGCGCAGGCTACGCACTGAGCGCCTATTTAGGCATAGATGTTTCTTAAGAACACGTGATACCAGCATTGAAATTCTTAGTGCAACATATTCATAAAGTAAGAATGGGAATAATAATCATCAGAATAATACTCCAGCGTTTGCGCCAGCATGAAAACATCACCGCTGGTCCCGTATTAAAGCAGCTTCTGCGTATGATAATAATGAATAATACTAAGACAGTCATGCAACGACTAATTGCAATTTTCTTGCATATTGATGTTTCTTGCCCAATGAGAAATTGCACTTTTCTTGATGCATATTGATTTCCACTGAAATAGTTAACCTTTTCGTGTTTCCTTTACAGTTTTTAAAGACTCCTCTTCCCATATGGACATTCAACACAACGAAAGGGAAGGTTGGGAAGGCTCGATGCGACGTTGACATTCTGCTAACTATAAGCAAAACTCATATGATTTATCATCACTTGTTCTACGAAAAGTTGGAAAAGTATATTTATATGTACTATTGTTACTATTGTAATGGAAATGTTATTCCGTCGGTTTTGTTTATTTTGTTTTCTGTTCTCATTACAGGAAGAACATCAGAATGTTAGGAACATTCGATCCACGTAATAAGGACCGAATATTTGTCCAAGCCAAAGGTATCCTAAGTTAGATACGCTCACCCGCTGATGCAAACAATTAATTGACTAGCACTCTAGTAGAACACGAATTGCATTTGCAACAAGTATTCAGAGCAAAATTTTTAAAGGTAATTCTCTACTAGGCTCTCTCAAAATAACTAGGTTTGTTTGAATGACCTTGAGCAACTGTGGCGCTAGTGTAGTCAGCAGAGCGCCAAGCCACATAATGCGCTGCGTAATTATCAAGTCCAGATAAGATATCCCCGCTCAGTGCTGCATTAACACGTAACAGATAATATTAGCTGGGCTTTTACGCCCCGAAACCATGATATCATTGTGAGAAACGTCGTGCTGAAGGGCTGCGAAAATTTTGATCATGTTTTTTACGTGGATTTACGTAGCGAAATCCGTGGGCCTCCACCATTTGGCCTCCTTCTAAATACGACAGCCGTTGACGAAATAGCACTAGCGATGTTGGCGAGGACAGCTGCCTACCATTTGCATGGCTCCACCATCGCGGACTAACACAAAACTTTGTGAAGGCCTCGCAAAGCTGAAGACGCTTTGTTTTCGTGAAGGAACGTGATGACGTAACCGTCATCGAAAGAAACGAGGCCATTTGTTAACAAAGAAGATGGACACTCACAATTACATATAAGAAGCGCATACAGCGGGAACTATGAAGCATGGAACACAAGAAGGAAAAAGAAACCTCGCATAACACGCAGTGCAACAAATATACGATAAAGGAGTTTCTCAGAGGAGGCAAAAGGTTCCCACCAACATTCTAAAAGGGAACTATGATTGGCTGCGAACCAGCAGCGTTGCGCACGTGCGGAGTCACGTGTTGAATGGCACTAATACGGGCGCTACGATGAGCGCTTGAAGATTTATTTGAAGCGATGGCTGGCGTAGGTCTGGGAATTGTTGGCGCTAAAAAATTATTGCGTGTGAACTGATGAGTCGGTGGTGTAACGAGTGGCGGTCGTGGTAGCGGAGCGAGCTGCGGTAGCGGCAAGTATTGTGGGCGAATGGACAAGGTGGCAACTGCGGACGCTGCGGCGAGCCCTTGGCAGGCGAGGGAGAGAGAAAGTCAGCGCACACTGAGAGGAGAGCGTGTTGTCAACTCACAGGAATGGCGTGCCCTACTTGGCACCGCTCCGACACCTGCGGCGAGGCGAGCGCAGTAGCGATGCATTCATACGGACGCACGGAGGGACAGCGTTAGTCGGGCCAGTCAAAAAGCTGCTTCGCATCTAAAAGTCACAGACGCCGTAGAGTGAAGGCTAAATGCAGACAGTGATGGTTTGTGGCGCGTCGGCCCAGCAGCACTAACAACAGCATACATATGGCTGTGGATGCTGGACCCGGTGGAGGGCAAAGACCGTAGACCCTTTCGGCATTCGCCAGACGAAGCACGATATGTATCGTGGAGACGCAGGTAGACTTGGAGAGCGTGTCTTTGCGACAATGTGGAAATTCTACCCATCGAAAAAAATCTTGATGTAGTGTCAGTTAGGAGCCTCCAGCGAGCGTCGGGCCAAAACGCGGCTGGCTGCTACTACCGCACCTTGAATACCCCCTTCTTCCGGCCACACCTGCCCTGCTACTTCCGTTTTTTGTATCTCTAGCACCATGATGGGTACTCATCAGTTGAGCGTCTCTCTTGCGCCACGTACAGCGTACCCTCTTCGTATCTTGAATTTCCTATAACCAATCAGATCACGCACATCATCACAAGATGTAACCCTTGAAAACACGCTCACATGCTTCTTTTAATTCATTAGAGCTAAAGCATTACATGCGTCATCGTCAAACACTCATTCGGACCGTTGGCATTCCACGGCGTCGGTGAAAAGGCATGCGAGAAATTTTCAACGCATGATGACGTCACCAATTCGCTTCACAGTGACGTCGCACTTCTAGAAAGTTTGTGAAATCATCATGATGCCACGTGGCATAGTGACGTCACCCTATGGCGGCTTAGCTTGGTGAAAGATGGTGCAGTAACGCAGGCAATTTAAAACCAGGTGAGGGTCTTCCGATCTTGGAGGCAGCGAAAAATCACTTTAGGCACCGAAAGCTTTTACAGATTGGCCGGGAACGATCAATAAAACGGCAGAGGGAAAAAGGATGATGGCTGTCACCTTCTAGTTGTCTTAAGTGAATGAATTGAAGACCCCGCGAATTTTTCGTTCATACCCTGTGGCTGTTGCAGCAATATATGCCTGATTAGGTGAAATCAAGTGCAACAAATGCCGTCAAGTCGGCCAACAAGAACCAGTCAGTGTGCTGTCAGGTACGCGTTGTCTCTGCTCTTCCTTTATACGGATCAGGGACGGTAGTAAGATAGGTAGGATTATCAGGTAGGCATAATAATTAAAACAGAAATAATCTTATAATATAATAATAATAATAACAACAATAATAATAATAATAATAATAATTATAATAATAATAGCTGGGGTTAAACGTCCTGGTACTACAATATGATCACTAAGGACGCAGTAGTAGAGAGCTCTGGAAATTTTGATCAGCTGGAGTTTTTCAACGTGTACCTAAACCTAAATACTGGGGCCTCAAAGATTTTCGCCTCTATCCGAAGTCGCGGAGAAATGAGCCCATGACCGGAGCGCAGTGACGAAACAAACTACGTCATGTTTTAGGACTCAGGCGCATGCAACTCTATGAACATGTCTTTTAGATGCATGCAGAGCTGAATTTTCGCTAGTAAATTTTGATCTGTGCGTATTTTCACCTTGAGATTCTGGGTAAGCCTGAACCTTTATTAGACCATTTGTGGGTACGCTTGACGAATAGAAGCTACACACATCTTTCGATTGAGAGAACTATTTTTATGAGAGTAAAATTTAAGCCAGCTTTTTTGTAGGACTAAGAGCGCAACAATTACAGATAAACTAAGCGCACACAAACTACAGCTATATCAATGTAACTATAATGTACTCTGCTCGATTATGATAAAATTTGGCATGGGGATTTAGTTTTAAGGCGCCATATGACGTGATTTCACGTAAAGCCCATGAGTATATGCCGCTCTTCCTTTTAGGCTCTGTTTACAATGTCACAGACGAAATATTGTATTTGAATTGGAGATGGAAGTGTGCGGTCTTCAAAGTCACAACCCCATGCTATGGTGAGTTTCACAGTTCGGTAGCAGTTAAGAATATTATTGATCTCAGTATTGCAGTATGCCAGAAATATGTTCCTTGTGCACTGTTCCTCATAAACGGTTTTTCTATTTTTCTCGGAGCTATAACATACAGATAATAAATCTTCCTGGTGAAATTTTGATGATATTCTCCACGTAAGGTGGTTTTAAGCGTACAAGCTAATCACAAAGCTGACGTCACGCAGAAAGTGTAGCACATGTGCTGTATTCAAGAATTTTTGTATTGAAGCCTGCCTTGAAAGAAAAAAGAAATATTCAGGTCACACGTTCGTTTACTATTACCATTTCGTTTACACAGTGATTCTGTCATATTTTACGGGTGACTGCTGGTAATTAACAGAGACAAGACTCCCTTAACACCACACTACATTTAATGAAGACAGGCGGGGTGCTCTAACAAGTTTCTTAAAATGTACTAGGAAATGCCACTAACCACAATTTGAAAGCAAAGTTACCTACAAAGACGACTACGAACATAACCACCCTAAACAGCGTCAGGAAACTTCAGCTTGACGATTCGCGCAGACCCTTCTTGACCAAGCTGATACGCGGCTTGTCAATGTCTGAAATCGATCACGCAGCATCACTGTCGGGATTGTAGACGCTCGCGACGAATGTCACCATCCCTGCCGCTGCCGACGTGGTCGCCCGTTGTCGTCATCGCCTGACGTCGGCGACGTGGCGGAGGCTTCCTAGGTTGGAGCCAGTAGCCCAGTGGCGTTCGGGAAAACACGGTACTACGCCTTGACGTGGTCAACCGGGAGCTGCCTTCGTTAGCTTCCTTCGAAGGGGTCTTGTGCCCAGAAGGTTGACGCGTGCTGTGAGCGGTTGCTGAATTCCGAGCAGCCTCCCTCGAAGCAAGTCGATGTCTTCATCTACTTCTCGGGACGCTCGCGTCACAGATTGCCGAGTCGATGTCCTGCGGCTCCCACCACAAGTGCGCTTTATGGCGATGTGACCTCCTTACAAGCCCATGTCGACAATGTTAGCGCATCGCTGCTCGCGCGCAGTCACAACACTGGTCACGGGCCTCGTGCCTGGTGGTACGGTGCGCGTGCTCGCGCCTTTTCCAATCTTGACCGCTCCTCACCACCTTCTTTTTTCCTATGGGCTCCTGCTCCTGGCAGATTCACATAACGTTAATCTGAATAAGCACATGGGACCTACTGTAAAAACGTCCCTGTGGGAGCCAATTCTGAAAACAAGTGGTTCTGTTTCAGAGATAAGTAATTTTTCTGAATCCTGTGCAACTATAGCGTTGCAACTGATCCAGTGCTGCATTTTGATAGGTTACCGTTTGCTTACTTGAAAGTTCACAGAGCCATGCGCGCGCACACGCGTCTTGCAGTTGCATCAAGTAACTCGACCATGGAATGACTATACTTGTGGTCTATCTCTTACAATGTTTAGGCAAGTGCAAAAAATCAGTCCTTGGAGTTTCTGAGGCAAGTGCATACGTGCCCATTTCAGTTTTTTCAAAAAGAGCCAAGTGTGAACTGAAACTGAGCAAAACAAACGTTTTGGTACTAACAATATTGTTGGGGATGCTCCAACAATATTTAGCTTGTTCGTAGCCGGTGTCTGAATACCTCAATTGTATATAGTGGTTAAAGCCTACGTAACGCACTAAGGTATATATCACTTCATATGTCCTTCATTTTAAATATACCGTTTTCGAGGGAGAAAAGGACACAATAGTACAGTGCCATAAGTGGAACGAAACACTAAGAAGCTGAGAGAAGTAGTAAAATTGGCCACTTTATAGTTGAGTTTTGACTTATAAGATGACGTCCTTCAATATGTGGCAACTTGCCCTGAAAAACAAATTGTAGGAGGTAGACACGAGATCAACGTAACTAGGACAGAAACGAAACATATAGAATGGGACAGTGTTAGCTTTTTTTGAGCTAGATGGTTGACACAGAGTTGGCCTCATGAATGTAACTCAGTTTGAATGAAGCAGATAGGTGTTGTGGCCCTTTTTGATGGGAAAGTTCGTCTTTCAGATCACGCTACAGGCAGTATTACCCTATTTTCATTCCCGCAGTTTCTGAAACTAAAACTAATTAGGCACGCTTTACGCTCTCACGAAATTAGGTTTGTGTTCGGTTCCTGCATTTCACTCTTTCTGAAAAAAAAATCACATATGAACTTCGTTAGTTTTTCAACTCCCTGATGTACGTCAGAGTTATGACCATTTTAATAGCGTTTGTCCTAAAATATTCTGTTAGGCATTATGAAAACAAACACACAAGACTTTTACAAGAAAGTCTCTGGTTAATTCTATCACTTGCTGCTTGCCTTTTGCAGGCATGTGCTCTTGGTATGAGGTGAGAGTATGGAACCTGTCTACTGCGTTGAACAATGCACATGTTTGCATTAGAAAATTCAAGAAATTAGAACCCTACGGAAGAGGTGTTTATGACCAAGACTGCCAAAATTTAGTTCATCGGAGTGCACAACTGCCAATACTGGTTTCGTCTCCCAAACAAGAGTGGAAAAGATTGTAAAAAAGATTATGCATAATATTTTTGAATCATTATTGAAGTCAATAACAGTTCTGTATAAAGATTTGGTATACTGTGAGCTAGGTTTAGTAGGTTTTGTTTGTGCTACAAATAAAGTATAAACTCAAACTGAAACACAAGCGTGGCACTAGTGATTATGCCAATGCACCATTCAATGTACAGCCAAGAACAGCGTGGGACATTTTATGCAGTGGCCTTTTCATCAGAAACAAGGTACCTTGGGTATTGAGTTCCGCTATAAATTTATAAAAAGACCTAGAGATCTGGATAAATTGAAGTGGCTTGGCACGCTTTGCATTGTATCAGTGAATCATTGTGCTTACTGAATAAACATATTGGCTAGCACGAGTTCGTGTACTTTGTTTTTTTTTTTCAACTGGACAACCTACATAGGACAACAACGGATAAGTTAATAAACTCCACTCTGGCACATCAGTGATGTGGCATTGCTCGATTGTAATTTGTCGCTTAGTCAGCATAGTGACTTTGATATCACTTCAAACAGTGCTAGCGAACTCTGCACGCCGGCTGCACCCGTCTTGATATCTTCATTAAAATTGCACGATAGCTTGTGAAATAACATGCAAGTTGTGCGACTTGCGAAGTGCGTGTGACAGAAATTGTCCCAACCTTGCCACATTGACAGCCACATGAGGTAAAATAAAAAGTTCTTTAGCGCGTTTCGCTTATAGTTAGGGTGAGGGTCAGACAATTTATAGTGATTCGTTCCCACCCAGATGAAAGGCTCACAAGTGCGAGTAACGAGACCTAGGCCATTACAGAATAATTACAACATATCGGTTTGATAAAAAAGCACCACGTATCAATGTCTTCCTGTTGTATATGAGAAATGAGCCGTTATATTACATATCATGCACTTCCGACCAGAATAAAATAATGAACAACAATAGCTGTCCGAATAAATTTAGTAGGCTGTATACTATGCAGAAATCACGGTGGTGTCTTCTTCCCTTTTGCATTTCAGTCCTAGTTGCAAAAATAAAAAGGCATACTCTCCTTAGAAAATTGAGACCTCATTCATGTCATTTGCTTTCATAAACATGCCTCAGAGAATGTTGAAAAAAAAACGCAGTGTACCGACTTCTCTTTTTTCAAGCCTTTGATGTATTCTGAGAATCACGATCCTCGGGGAATAACAAGAACAAAAATAAATCTGCATTCTGCTGTCTTGAGCGAATAGAACATTTGCCATCATGTGATATAAATAGAATACAGCGTGTTTCTAACGTACAGCAGGAATGGCAAAATAATTTTTACGCTTGCCGCTTGTATAGTAGTACTGGCGACATAGGGCACATTACTTCATTACTAAAATGCCTGAAGTTACACTTCAATGACTGCACGCTATACTACACACGTTTGAGTTTCAAATGTCCCGTACAGCTTTAGTTTGATCTTATTGAAAGCACAAATACCTTTCCCCTAAAACTCGTGAGCTCATTCTAAGGAGCGTGTGTCCCATTAACTTTCCTATAAACGTGAATGCCTTGACGTTGTATTTCAGCTATGAATGTTGATGTGAAGCCGCAAAGAAAATGATGGAGGACTTCCGTGAGCCATTGTAAGCTAATTGGCATATTGCCAAGCAATAGCTTAAATTCAGTGGTTGTTAGGAAAGGAAATCTGTGCATATCCGTGAAGCGAATGATCATGAGTGGGTGAAGCAGTCGGATCTTTCGGTGTTACCGTAAGTTACTCGCGACATTGATCACTCGCTCTTGCAAATATGTGCCAAAGTTATTTACAGTGATATACAATTTTGTTTGGTCTGTTGACATGTTGTGTTGAGTTGTGAGCTCCGTTTCGCCTTCATTATTACGGCTTTGTGGTATGGCATCTAGCCTGAAGTTGGTAAAGACGAGGTGGGTGCACGTTCCCCTGGTGGTTGTTGGTTGTTTCCGGTCCTACGAAATGCACCATAAAGCATATCGAGACGTCATACAACGCATAAGCCAGTTATTGTCCGGTATCAATAACGCCATCAGCGTCAATGTTATGGCGTATAGCGAATACTTTGCATGGGCTGTGTCGCGATGACAGAAAGAAAAGGCGTGGTCTGGAACTCGCTTGTTCTTCATCGTCATCAGCGTCATCGTCATGAGTCGTGGTGTATAGCGCGTGCCTTGCATGTGCTATTGCGTAATGTTAGAAAGAGAACGTGTGGTCTGCGACGCGCTGGTTCTTCTTGAGCCTCATTGTGATAGAGGGAGAATGGCGGATATGACTAGGCCCGGCAGCTTCGCAACCGAAAGGGCACCCGCCTACATTCAGATAGCTTGGACATAATGTGGTACTAAGAACTGACAGGCACTGTTGCCAATGGCGCTTGAACGACTACGCCAAATAGAAGCATCGTCGATGTGCGTCTGTTTCCAGTCCACCACGTCTAGGAGGTGATTAGGGCCATAAGTTGAGTGCTTAGCAGAATCACATATCTGCAGCAAGCGAACGAGAAGGTAGCGTATTTATGTTTGACGACGTACAAACTAGCCCCCCTTGCCGCCCTTGCCTTGGCAGTGTTTTGTTGCATTATGCTGTCGTTGCCTCTTCCCTTGTGAGCCGTTGGCAAGAATCAGCCGATAATGAAAGACTGCGATAGTCACACACATGACCCCTGCAATCAACATTATATTAGTAGTATCAGATAAACTATGGCAATTATAGAAGCGCTGCGGTGGCTTTCCGTCCGCCCTGACCATCAAAAGCGCACTGATGCCTTGAGGTTTTCTATTGATATTTGTGGAAGTGTTAGATTTATTGATGTGTGGAGTTTCACGTCCAAAACGATGATATGATTATGAGAAATGCCGTGGTATTCGCCCATCACAGCAGTACATTTTCCGTTTGTTTATGGATACGCCAGCGTTGTACTTATTCTGCATAGGAGCAGCCTAAAATCTGCCATTTTCGTCTTCCTGCGACTGATTTCAAAGCACAAAATTACCCACGTATAATTCACCTGAGACAAGTTTTGCACCTCCAACTATTTACTAGAGCCATCAGCACCATGACTACAAGGCGGTACTTTTTTTCAGCGGTACACAAAATAAATTTTCCGCCGCCATTAGGGTCGTAAACAACAAAACTGTGGATGGCAATCACTTCTTTTCGCATCCCTGTATCAAATGAGGTGTCACATGTGGGGGCAAAGTAAAGCGGACATTGAGCGTTCTGGCTGTTCTTTACCGGGCTACAGTGTACTAGAAGCTCTAATCAGGCTGTTCGCAATGATGACCATGTCGGTGCAGGCTGCGCAACATCGTGAGGGTCTTTAGCAAAAGTCTTTTTAAAGCGAGAGCGTTAAAGAGCTCGAGTCGCAGAAAACGTGCTGCCGGCGTCGGCCCCATCGGTTGTCGGTGAAAAATCGTCTGTGCGTCTATGACCGAAAAATCAAGTTACCGAGATAGCCACGGGAGGCCGCTACTTGTCCACGCGTGTGCGTGCGATCACACTGAGAAAGTCGCACATTCGAAGAAAAAAAGTGCTCAAGGTCACGAGGCGCGGTAGTTTCTTTGCCCTGTCACCCCTCCCTGCCTTGCTTCCAGCGCTTTTGTCGGGACGAGAGAAGAGATAGTGCAATTGCAGCATGCGACAAACTTTTGTAACTCCACTCGCACTGGACGGCTTCTTAAAATTTTTGCAGCGTTGAATCTGTGAGGCATTATACATTTCTAGTGAATTCATTCTTGGTTACTTAAAAAAGTGTTTTAGGGCCCCCTTAACGCATTTTATTCGACAGGTGTCACGACGAAAGCGAGCCCGTTCGGCGATAATAGCGCGTGCTGGTCCAATCTACTGTGTGCGTGTTTCTGTGCGTGCGTGTGTATGTAACAAAAATATTGTTGAGTATGCACCTAGCGGTTGAAGGGTGCACTAAGCGCCAAGTTTCGCTATTGCGTTCAACTCTTAAAGGCGAAGCTTAAGGGTCCCCCAATTTTTTTCCCTTTTCACCCCACAATTTCAGCGCTTCCCGCTCACCCTTTTCCAGGAAGTACTAATTACTCGAGAGTTTTTTTCGCGGCGCAATGTATTTCGTGGCTTGGTCTTGAAAACACGTCTGAATTATACGATCTACTGAACGAAAGAAAATCGGCTTTTATATTAGCATTTAAATTTGCTCCTATACGTTTGCCTGCTACAATGACGAGCATTGTTGCAGGTGCATTCAAAAAAATTACTCAGGCGAACCACAATCAAATAATCTATATTGCATACCACAGTATTCTTTCGCCCACCATCTGTAGCAAATGATAAATTTCACGAGCGCAAAAAAATAAAGACAAAGGACAACTCATACATCAACAAAAATGCAGAAATATGAGTTGGTGTCCTTGTTGAACACTTCTAGCCTATTGTTTTTTCCGCCTTTCTGCTTAGGTGTAAATTTACAAAACGCCCAGTGTTCAGTACTCTTCTCAATAACTGCACTGTCCGTTTTGCTGTTCGTGTGTCTATGCAATAACGCCTGTTGGCAGCATGGAAAGATGACGAAAACAAAGTTCATAACAGTGTTTCTCTTCAGCACTCATTTAGTCATGATGAATTGTGACTGGAACATTCTGTCAATGACACACGGCATCAGAAAGGTAGCGCTTTTTGGTTTTATAAATTAGAGTACCTTTATATAGAACCATGCAGCGCAAGTGACGTTAGTTTAGGAAAATCTCTGTGTTTAGTAGAGATTGCGTAAAATTTGTATTCGCTACACTATTTTCTTCTTCGGGTAGTATGGTTGTGAATACCAAATAGTAAATATCAAGCGATTTTCCTGAATGATCGATGTGGTGATGACAACATTCTCTTCAAGTGACGTTTTTATCACTTTCAGTGGAGCAGCTACACAGAGCTTTCTTTCTTTACCTACGAGGTACTTCTCGATCTTGCTCATTTGAAGTAATGATGACAACCACGAAATTATGCTTTCCATGTCAGCACAGGTGCAAATTAAGCCGCTCTTTCTCTTCGCGTTAGCTGCACACAATCTTTGTGTTAAGTTTAGAATCATTAGTGGTACTGAATTGAAATCACAAAACCACAATTTCAAGATATTCTTATTGAATGTTAACGTGATAGCGTTAAAGAACTCCTTTCGCAGAAATTCCGGTGTCGGCGTTGGTGTCGGCGTCGGTTTTGTTGGTTGTGAGCGAAAAATCGTCATCCTGTGCGTGAGCGAATATTTGGGAACGATGCAAATTAAATTAAGGGTTGATAAAAAATGCGGGGTCACAGTGGAGACCGAACCAGGGTTATTTAGGTGCGAGTGGGGATCGAACTTGGGTCAGTCGCGTGGCAAGCAGATGTTCTTTCAGACGGTCATGCTTCTGCTTATGAATACAATGAAAACAACATCTTCTGGTTGAAAAATGCAGTGGAAGTAGCATTCATGCTTTACAAACACACGCATCCTGGATATGTGCTCCGCATTGCAACACAAAATATTGCACTAAAAAAGGCGTGGTACAAGTGTTCGATGACAGCGGGCGTCAGCACACGTGATTATCCTAATGGCTTCGTGGTTTAAAGCCACACCAAAGTCCACAACAAACGCACATGCTACGGGACCCATTCCCTTAATTCTCATAGTAGGTGCAGAGCAAGTTCAAAAACGTTTCATGCACTAAGTGTTTGAAGTAGGCACAAGGAAAAGGATATCGCTTTTGCGTTGAACTCCTAAGGGTGAAGCTTTAGTGTCCCCTAATTTTTCAGATTTTTCGATATGCTTGAATATCCCAAATATATGAGTAACCGTCAATTTTCGTTCGATTTCTTTTTCTTGCTTTGTGTAAGAACGTGTATTTTGCAAACGAATCTGTACGTACGCAGTGCTACACGTACAATGCACGCAGTTGTGCTCGCAAAATGATTGATTGATTGATATGTGGGGTTTAACGTCCCAAAACCACTATATGATTATGAGAGACGCCGTAGTGAAGGGCTCCGGAAATTTAGACCACCTGGGGTTCTTTAACGTGCACCCAAATCTGAGTACACGGGCCTACTACATTTCCGCCTCCATCGGAAATGCAGCCGCCGCAGCCGGGATTCGAACCCGCGCCCTGCGGGTCAGCAGCCGAGTACCTTAGCCACTAGACCACCGCGGCGGGGCGCTCGCAAAATACGCTGCTCACCCGATCACAACAGTTGCAACAGGAACAACAAGAAAAAGCAATGTGGCCATACAAGTTAAACACATATGTTTCTACTCCGCAATGCAATTACCACATTTGAGAAAAATTAGATGAAAAGCATGTATGCTTTAGCTATTATAAAACTGATAATGCTCTAAGTGAAGTACATACTTTTCTTTTCAGTTTTTAAAAACTCCGCTACCTATATGGACAACCAACACAACCGAAGACAAAGTGGGAAAGCCACAATGTGAAGTGGACCTGCTGATGACTATAAGCAAATCCCATATAACGTACCTTCACTTGTGGTACGAAAAGTGGATGAAGTACGGTGATGTACAAAAGTGTGGCTACTGCATAAAATCATAGTTTCATTTAACAATTTTTTTATTGCTTTTCAGAAAAAAAGTCAGAATAACGGGAAGGTTTGATGAGAAAAAAAAGACCCGCATGTTCATTCATGTAAAAGGTAAATCAAATACGTCATTCCGTTTCTCATGAATCCTGCCAAAACATCAAGCTTGCAACATCTTGATTCATCTGCTAAGCACATTCCAAACGCAAGAAATTATCTTTTTGAGGTGTGACAGGCGTGCACACGAGGGGCGGCAGGCAGACGGTGCGATATGGGGGGGGGGGGGCGGGCACAATGCCGGCTTCATGCATTGACCTGCTAGCAAAATGCGGCAAGGGGTGCAAAGTCAGTCCCATGCATTTGAATTAAACGGGGGGGGGGGAGCACTGGACCGAAGCTTCGCTCAATTTCTTAAATAGGAACGCTGCATTTACTTTCATACTTCAATGAAAGCGACGTATTTCAATGGAGCTATCACTTGTTACTTGGTCAAACACATTTTCACTGGTAGAAACGCTGGAGCTTTAAAACAATGCTGGTAAACAAATTTCTTTTTAAATGGTGAATGGGCCTCTAAACACTTTTTCTAGTAACTATGGAATGAATTCACTGAAAAAGCTTATGACCTCGAAAATTCCAGGCCGCCAAAATTTTTAGAACCCATTTAATGCGAGTGAAGTTACAAAGATTCATGGCATGCCGCAATCGCATTCTCCCTTCTCTCATCGAGATGAAAGAGCTGGAAGCTAAGCAGGGAGGGACGGCAGGGGCAACGAAAAGAACATAACGTGTGCCTCGTGTCCTTGAGCACTTTTTCTTTTTTTTTCTTCAATAGCCCGGTTTTTTAGTGTGATTGCACGCGCACGCGTGGACAAGTCACAGCCTTCCGCAGAGATCTCTGTAACGACCGAGCGCGCGATGTTCAAATCAGCCAATGACTGATAGATGGGCTTTTTACGAGTGATTTTTGAGCGTCTTCCGTCATTTCTTCGAGAGAAGAGAAAACATTTTTGGCGTCTTTTATTATGAATTCCAGGCCACGTGCATCGCTGTAATATTTGGTTCGCGTGTTTAGGAAGCCTCTACTACCGATAGGCAACGTTTTCTGACCATGCTCACAAAGTGTTTCAGGCCCCTTTAAGCTGGAACTATACTACAATTAAGGATGGGCACTATTGCAGCATCTCCATGAACGCTCTTGGTATGAAATTGACAGTTTTGGCAGCGGTGGATGTCTGTGCGGGTTTATTAAAGACGATAGTCTTTGTAGGGGACTTTAGACGAAAATATTGCGATAGTATTTCTTGGGGACCTTCGATGCATACAAGGGTACTGGCGCATAGACCCTTGTGTGCTTCTCTCTACACACACAGAGAAAAAAGTTATAGCCTTATACTTTTACTTGCAGAACTGAATTACAACATTTCAGAAGAAATTGTCTATTTGAACTGGATCCAAAAATGTGCTGTTTTTATGATCACTGCACCTTATCCCGGTGAGTTTTACTAATGAGGTGTTTAGATTTACTCTCACCTAATTTTCAATTACGCTAGAATAATGTACATTCAAATTAGGATTTTTGTAGAATATTGCTCAAAAACTGAAGCTTGCTGAATCCTACGACGAGTATTTCAGAAAGAAATGCTTTCTTTTGCACACCAAGAGAACGTTCTACCTTAATTAATAAAGAAATAGGTTAGGGACATAGAAATATGTTTATCACTTCATGTTTCGAAACATTTCATGCTGAACATCCACAAATTTTCTTAATGAACGTACCACGCACAGCCGCACATTCTCAACGCACATTTTAAACATTCCACTTGTAAAAAGTCTGCTCTCAGAAAGCTGCAAAAAAAGGAAAGTAGTGCATATTATCGTGCCGTGTAATAGTAGTAAACTTCTGTTGTACGTAAATGTGAGCTGTAAGCATCACACTACTTGTAAAATATATCTTGATTATTTCAGCTCCGTATGATGCTAGTCGATATCGTCTTTATGGCCTAGTATCCATGGCACCTGCCACTACAGCTTCAGCTTCTAGCAGTAACTCTACATTTCCTCATGCACCACCGTCGCTGTTGAGGGAATGATGCCTACGGCGTCATTCTGGCTCTCAGCCGAAAATTAACGTGATGGATTTACCGGACTAGGTGTTCCTGAGGGGGGGGGGTAAACAACAAGAGGGAAGGCAGGGAGGTTAACCAGGCACATGCCCGGTTTGCTACCCTACGCTGGGGGAATAGGAAGGGGGCATAAAGGTGAGAGAGTGAGAGGAAAGAGAAGAGAAAGAGAGAGAGAGAAAAAAAGAAAAAAAAAGGAGCATTGTCAGTCAATCGGCTGGCGCGTATGCAGCGGTGGCACTACACAAAATTTAAAGGTGGTCACATAGGCCTGTAGTCCTCAAAAAGCACAAGAAAGCTTTGAGTGCTTTTTGAGCCGACGAAAGGTGATGACGGTGTTCCAGTAGCATCTGCACAGAGAGTGGCCGATCGTCCAATTGTCGCAGTGCGTCCGAAAGCTTCTGTCTTTCAGAGGCAAATCGAGGGCAATGGCATATCAGACGGTCGATGTCTTCTTTGGTGCAGCAGACGTCACATTCCGCATTGTCGGTCAATCCGATGAGGGTTCTATATGCTTTTGTGAAGGCAACCCCCAACCAAAGGCGACAAAGAAGTGAAGCTTCACGTCGACGAAGTCCGGATGGAGGTCGAAGTTCCAGTCGAGGGTTTATTTGGTTTAGTTTCGTATGTCTTATGCTTGGGGTGTTCCACTCCTGCAGACTCAGACTGCGTGCCAGGTGACGAAGTTGCTTTGCAGCGTCAGTTCTTGACAAAGGAATCGGAAGGGTGTGTTCTTCTTGGTGCGATGTGCGAGCCGCGTTGTCTGCGGAATCATTGCCACTGATCCCACAATGGCCAGGAAGCCACTGAAACTTGACCTCGTGGCCTGTTTCTGTGACGTGGTGAAGAAGCTTGACAACTTCGTAAGTTAATTGTTCATGCCAACCTCGTCGAAGGACTGACTGCATGCTCTGTAGGGCCGGTTTCGAGTCGGAAAACACAGCCCATTTACTCGTTCTGTGGAATTTGATGCATTCTACGGCGCCATGCAGAGCCGCAAGTTCTGCCGCCGTAGACGTAGTGACATGTGACAGCTTGATTCGCAGAGTGCTTCCTCTTGCTGGAATCACCACCGCACCGCCAAAACCAGACGCTGTGGTTGAATCATCGGCTCGTGGTTATTGTACATTTTGTGCAGAAGGCTCAAGCTCAATTGTTGTAGGGGTGATGAAGGCAAATTTTATTTTTTCTGTATTCCTGGAATTGAAACTCGCACTTGTGGAAGTGTCAGGCACCAAGAAGGATACACCAGTTTCTCAGCAGGCGTAAAACCTGACGAAAACGACGCATTATGAGCACAGACAATTGCACTGTTTCGTGTGGGGCCTCTCAGTAGCGAGGGTTGCCAAGTGGTGGGAAGGATTCCTAGCATGTTGCCTGAGGTACGTACGCATCGTTTCAATGGTGATGATGTGCGTCATGATCGAGTAGTCTTGTGCAATGGCAATTGTTTCAGCTGTCGACGCGCAGCGGGGTAAACCAAGGCATATCCTAAGCGCTTGGGCTTGAATATTTTGGATTGTGAGCAGGTTCGTTTTGAACGTGTTCGGTATAACAGGTAGGCTATACCGCAGGAATCCAGTAAATACTACCTTGTACAGCTGTAACATAAACTCGACAGACATTCCCCAACTTTTCGCAGCAAGAAACCTGAATAAGTGACAAATGGCAGTCAGCCGCTTTTTCACGTAGTTTACGTGGGGTGTCCAAGACAGGTTTCGGTCGATTACGACTCCCAAGAACCTGTGACTCCGGCTGCATGACACCAACTGCCCGTTAATTGATATGCCGTAAGCGGACATTGGTTTTCTGGTGAAGGCCACGACTGCACACTTCTCACTTGCAATTTCAAGCCCTTGTTTGCGTAAGTACTACGATGTCACTGATGCTGCCTGCTGAAGTCGAGCGCGAAGTTGAAGTCGAGTCACACCTGATGTGCACACACAGATGTCATCAGCATAAATGGAAAGTCGTACAGTGCTTGGTTGCTTGCCAACTAGTTCAATGAGTGTTAGGTTGAACAGCGTCGGGCTTGGCACTCCGCCTTGCAGGACTCCTCGGCTGCAGTAATACTCGGGTGTCGGGCCATTCTCTGTCTGCACGTGAAATGATCTATTCTGTAGGTAGCTCTGAACCCACGTATATATCCTGCCACCGAGTCCCACTCCTTCTAGTGCGCTGAGAATGGCTTCGTGGGTGACATTGTCGTAGGCCCCTTTAACGTCAAGAAACAGAGCAGCAGATAACCGTTTGCAGGCCTTCTGGTGTTCTACATATGTCACCAAGTCAACTACATTGTCAATTGACGAGCGGCCTTGTCTGAACCCGGACATGGCATCTGGATATATTTCGTAGAGCTCTAAGTACTATTCCAGACGCGTTAAAATCATCCTTTCCATAACTTTTCCCACACAGCTCGCGAGGGCAATCGGGCGGTAAGAGGAAATGTCCAAGGGTGACTTGCCGGCTTTGAGAAGTGGGATCAGGCGACTTGACTTCCATTCCTGTGGAACCATGCCAGTTTGCCAGGAGTCGTTGTACAGCTGCAAGAGTGCCTGCCGAGCTTGATTTCCTAGGTGACACAGAGCGCGGTAAGTGATGCCGTCAGGTTTTGGCGCTGAAGAACGTCTACACAAAGCAAGCGCAGCCTTCAGTTCGTCCATTGAAAACGAAATCTTCATTCGGGGATCACGTGAGGATACAGAAAAGTCGGGCGCCTTTGTCCCAGTTGAATTTGAGCCACAGGCGATCCTTCGACAGAAGAAATCTGCAACATCAATCTCTTCGCAGCGTAAGTGAATTGCCAGAGATTTTAATGGGTAGCGCTGAGTAATGGTTGTACGAAGACCCCGGACAGTTCTCTATATTAGTGACAGAGGCTTTCTGGGATCCAAAGACTCGCAAAAAGATACCCATCATTGCTTGTCCAACTTGTCCATGGGACGCTGTATTCTTTTTTGTGTGCGTCTGGCCACTCTCAGATCATCAAGTGACCTCGTGCGCCTATAACGTCGTTCTGCACGACGATGAATCGCTCGGAGTTTCTCGAGATCAATGTCCATATCAGTGCGAGATGAGCTCACCAGAAGCGAACGCATCGTTGACTGCAGGGCACTCTTTATTGCGTCCTCTAGGTTGAAAGGTGAGGCGCCAACATAGTCTTCCATGATTAACTTGTATTTTTGTCAATCGGTGCACTGGACGGCTCTGGAAGACTTGAGACTTGGAAAGCCGTCAATCTTCAGGTATGTTGGGATGTGGTCACTACCCCTTGTTTCCAAATACGAAAACCAGTGCACTCTGCGTGTGAACGAGCGTGAGACGAAAGTGAGGTCCAGGCAACTGCTATAGGCCGATCCGCGCAGATAAGTAGGGCTGCCGTCATTCACGAGGATAAGTTCACATTCAGAAGCGAAAAACACTAACTGTCTACCTCTAGTGTTGACCCTGGAGCTTCCCCATAAGTAGTGGTGGGCATTGAAGTCACCAGTTATCACCCATGGCTGGAGAGTCGAAGTCAAAATTCCGTGCAAGTGCTCTCGGTCTAGACGACTTGATGGATGTAAGTAGGCTCCGATGATGGTGAATGTGGTCTTCTTGTTTTTTACTGTAAGGCAAACGTACTGGTTTTCTTCGTCAGGGGGTACAGGGTGATGAACATAAGTTAAGTCACGCCGTATAAACACAACGACCTTGCTGCGCTCTCCGTGGGTAGAAGACATTAAGCACTCATATCCAGACAGTCTCATCTGGGCTGACAGGTTCGGTTCAGAAATCACAATTATGGAGAAGTGGTTCGTGAATACATATTTCCGGAACTCGGACATACGCGCCCTAAGTCCTCTGGCATTCCAATGAAGGACAGATGCGTTCTTGACCTCCTCGCGAAAGGATAACATGTTGCGGGCCATCGTTTTACCTTAGAGCGGCAAGCACCGGACTCAAAGTGTCCAGCTCTTGAAGTGCGCTCTGCGCTGATGGGGTGTTCATGTCGCTTAGGAGCATGCGCATTGCGCTCATAAGGGTCTGCAACATGTTGATGACCTGGCGATCCTCAGTTGTCTTTTCATCAGTGGTTCGTGATGGCATGGAGGTTGGCATCGATGCACCTCTGAAACAGGCTGTGTTCGTGGAAGTGATGGGCACTCTTCACGAGGTGGGAGTCTTGACCCTGATTCTGTTTTCGGTGTATCCGTCTTCGCAGAGCTTGACGATGGGGGGCCAGTTCTTTTCGCTTGAGATGACGGGTCTCTAATGGCAGATGCCACGTTGCGTGATGATCTTCTGTGGAGACGCCGACGTCGCCTGATAGTAGCAGCGGCTTGCCTGTGCGTTGAATTGTCGGGCACCATGCGTTTCAGCACCGCGCGTTCATTTCTCACTCGTGAGCAATCTTTAGACAACGCTTTATGAGCGCCGTGGCAATTGGAGCATTTGAACGCAGTTGCGTGGCAGGTGTCTTCTGAATGAGGTTCGGCTCACCGCGGGCACACGACATTGCTGGTACATACTCCTTTGACATGTCCCATCTTGAAGCATCTGAACCATTGTAGGGGCTTCGGTATGTATGGACGGACCTGATGCCGAACGTGGCCAACCTTGACGTGGGGGGAAGACTGTCCCCCTCAAAAACAATCTTCAGGCATCGTGACTTACCAAGCCTTGTGATGTGCTTGATGAGGATGTCGTCTGTAGTTGGCTTTATCAAGATTGGGAAATCGTCAGCGGGAATGGAAATGTACACGTCATAAATGACGCCAACACTGCCCTTACAGTCAGTGGGAATCACTGATTTAACTGTGACTCTGTCGATTTCCGAGATGTTCTGTAGGCATTGCAGCGCACTACGGTGTAGAACATCAACTGCCAGAATATTCTTCCGTGAGTTGATCCTGACGTCTTTAATTTCATTTGGAGCGAGTCCTTCGAGGTATGCAGAGAGGACTTGCCTGTTAAGCCGCCGTAGGTTGGCTGAAGGGTCCACAGCCATGAAGAGTATAGTGTGTGGCCAACGCTGCGCGGTAGCCTGCACGGTGGATATACTCGTCGTCGACGATGTTCGTAGCAGTCTTCTTTTTGCATTGCGGCTCATGACGACTGTGTAGTCGTCATCCGATGACTCGAAACCATCGGAATAGAGCTCCGTTGCCTCGCTGTCTGTGCCACTTGAGGTGGTCCCACGTTTCCTAGCCGCTGCCAGACGTAGCGGTTGTCCACCTCGAAAATCCTGAGAGGCTTCTTCATCCATTCTCGCAAAGAGGGAGCAGCAGCTCCCAGAATTTGCGGTAAAACAAATAGAAAATTTGAGACAAGGGTACAAGCGTTCTATGAAATAGACACTTCCAGGTGTTCCTGAGAATGCAGTATACTCTTTATACTTATATGTGACATCACACATGCTACCAGTTGAATCCAACGTCTTACCGGGCACCCTCATATGTTAAACGATTCCTTCTTCACTGAGTGAAACCCACCAAACGTACGACGTACCAAACTATATGAACTTGGCACTTCACTACAACTTTTGTTTTCGTCCTCTTTAAAAAGGTAACAGTACTTATTACAATATCAAGATTTTGCAACACACAGGCATTCATCATTGCCCTGGCTTTTAGATAGCACATTTTTCTTGTTTTTTAGGGCGGTGGATCTGGTTCGATGTTCGTGTTTGGAACTCTTCTATCGAATACCGTCGTTACTCTGACTGTATTCGAAAATTCAAAAAACTGCCACAGAAGGGACGCAGAGTCTACAATGATTACTGCCAGAATATAGTCCATGAAGGTGCATAACTTCCAATACTGAATATGAAAAGTCAAGAAAATTAAATTCAACAGATATAAAAGGTAATGCACAAAATTATTCACTGAGACACAGCGACATCGTTTCATCTTAGTGATTGCGTAACCATCATCATTCATTGCTTTGTTCTGTTGAAGTAACAACAGTCACTTATTAGACTCAATCAAGTGAACAAAAATTTCTTGTGAAATGTAATGCGCAACATAAATCGCATGAAAAGCCAATATCCTCTATTTCTTGGCATTTTACTTGCTTGACGCGCATGCGGCACCAATAAAACAGAGTAGGCGCATTTTTTCAGATACGTGAAAATTCACTGTACTCCTCTTCTGGGAGTTCATCCTCTGGGATTTTACATAAATGTTTGCGTCGCGTGCTACAAGCCTTATTTTCGACCAATCTCCTGAGTCGACGTGGCTGATGCGCGGGCCCACGGGTGACTTTATTTTCCTCGTGCACTGTCGCTAGGCTTCCACGTCCGGCACGTGCCTCTCTGTTATTCATCACACTCAATAACTTCAATGAATTCAGGGAAGTTGTTTATACAGAAAAGCTGCAGTATGCTATATTGTACGGCTGCCTTTTTGAGACCTAACTGAAGGGTTTCTTGAAAAGAAGACTACAAAAACCAATGCACTAAAGCGTTTCATCGCTGACATTTTCCTCATATGGCACCATAAAAAAGCTGAGTGAGTCTTTCATCGCACACTTTAATGACGCTCATCTGTGAATCTCTATCACGCCAGCCCACTCGCAATATACTATAAGTATTCTCGACGTCATTGTGTACTTGTCTATTACTAATCTAACAACAAAGCTTAAAAAACTGATAACCAGACACAGGCATCTGCATTTTGAAAGCAGCCACAAGACGAACATGCCATTCAGTCCAGCACTTATATTTGAAAGGTTGTGCCCTCCGGGTGCCGACTTTCACACTTGCTCTGAGAAGACGCTTGTTGCGCTTGCAGGACACAAGTGCCCACCCCGAATAATAGACGACGCTATAGACGTGCAACTAAAGCGGACATACACAAGCTTTTCAGCTCGAGCGAACATGTGCTATGCGAGAAACTGCGCCAATCTTCGATGCTCAGCTTGAAAACTTCGGTAAATCATAATAAAATAATTGTGGCGCAACTGATACAATTACAATGTAAAGGTCTGATATCGACTGATATCAAGCACTATAAAGATGTATCTGTTGCGCCAAAAAGATTTCATTAAGCTATACACCAACTCGCCCAACGTCACACTCTGCTAAAGCATAACCGGTATATCAGTCAGAGTGCAGCGCTATTTTTCATATAATTTGACCACCACAAGGCGCACGTTACCATTACTCTCAACTTCCCTCATTCTAAACACGTCAGCATACAAGGTCACTTACTCGATAAACTAACAACCTAAATATTGAAAATCCGGTTTTAGATCTCTTCATGGAAAAAGCAGCGGGAAGGATTCCACGTCTGCAAATACAGGGCAATATCTCCTAGCATTTAGGGAGGCTCAATCACTGCAATTCCTGCCAGCGTAACCAATGTGCCAATCGTTGTTACTTTTTTCAGAAGCAGGCGTGGCGCTTCTTTGAGTGATTGTAGCATTACGGTTGCCTAATAATTTCTATTTATTGTTTTCTTAACACAATAGCTGTAAAGAGCTCGTTTCGCAGGAATTCTGGCATCGTCATTGGCGTTGCCTGACGGGTTGTGAGGGCAATGTCTTGTCCGTGACCGAAAAGTTGAGAGAGAAGGAAATAAAACAAGCAATAAAAATTTGTGAGTCCGAGCGAGGCACTGGGGCCATTTGCATGAAAACCAGGTGTGCGACCACACAGCCACGCATCTGTTCGGAAATGCAGTAAAAGAAAAAAAAACTTCGATGCTTAACGAACACACGCATCTTGTATAGAGGCTATACGTAATATGGCCGTATTGCATGGCACAAGCGTACGTTGCCATCAGGTGCCAGAACATGTGATTAGAATAATGCCTTCATGGTTGATAGCTGGTCCGTTCTGTTGGCGCCACAATGAAAATTACTCCGCTTGCTTCCCAGTGGTCTAGTTCCCCATATGTACTCAGTCCCCGAGTGCATACGACATCCAAAGTGCTCCCCGTTGGGTAAAAACATACTCATAATGCCGAACTACGTCATTGTTGTCATGTTGCTTCATTGAAGCAATTCGATGAAATAAGCGCAGTTTCTCAGTGACTAAGGCCCTCAGTGTCACTGATAGGTGTCTTCCGCGACGAAGAATTCTATTTCACACGTTTTCTCAGGGCCAGTCACCTGAAAGCAAATGCACCGTACTGCTTGTTTCTGAAATTTGAATGTTTTTGGAATGAAGGCAATTGTTTATTTTGAATGCGAAGCATTTCTTTCCGTCCTGCCTACCTTTTCAGTGTCCATTTATTTATCTAGCCCCCTACGTCTGGGTGCTCTCATGATCTACCCCTAACTTGGTAAAAGCCAATATTAGTATGGAAAGCTAAGATGGTTTGACGCATGTGACTCGCTTGTAATGACTTGAATATGTCACATTGTATTCTCGTACAGCGTCAAACCTTTTCCGCCATACGAGTAGCACATATTCATGGGCACTTATGTGCCATTGGTATGCGGGTATGTGCAATAGGTTATTTACAGTCTATACCAATCCAGCAACGGCGAGGACAAGCATGGGTACTTTTACGCGTGAGCTTTAAGACAAAGATGACATCGGCAGTGTTGACCTGATGAAGGTTAGAAAAGAACGTGTGAGGGCCTCAGCAGGAATCGAACCCCTGTATTATTCGGGGCAATGAAGCCGTTTCCCACTCTAGCCTTTGGGTGTTCTTTGCGGTCATGAGGTAGAGTAGCCCCTCATTCAGTGCCTCATGACTAAAATCATATTGCAGTAATTTTTTGTTTAGTTGTCTACAGATATGCAGGGCGGCGTCTTGCTTTCCTCGTGTTCGAAATATTGGCAGTCACGCTACTCTGTGAAATATTCGGTGTTTTGCGATAGCATATCACCGTTGGTGGT